>JASCZI010121078.1:18658-51865 GCA_036250425.1 Stylosanthes scabra | reverse complement strand
CTATACACAAATGCCATTACTGGAATAGCTAGAGGAAGAATCAACTGGAACATCATGCAGAACCGAATGTCATTGTAATTTCTGCAACCAACTAGAAGACAGAATTTAGACGAAAACTGGATACTGTTTCAGCACCTTGACTTGAAGAATGAATTCAAAGACAGAAACAAGCAATCATAAAGTATATAAGGAAAAGAAAAACTAACCGTTCATATACTACACAAAGAAAGGCAGCAAAAATGAGTCCAAATAGACAAAACAGACCAATCCTCTGGCTGAATCTCTCAACAACCAATGTAGAAAAAAGCGAAGAAAAGGCCACCATCATCTGGCATTGACAAAACCAGTTAACTTTTGAATAACAATAGCAGCCAGAATAGCAGTTTTAAAACATCATTGCAACTTGGCAAAGGAAAAAAAAATGCATTTAGACCAGTGTTCCTGGAAAACTAGTACAAGAATAAGTATGACATTCTTTAATGTTCACAGTTAAATTAGGCGTCATGCAGATAAATTTAGACTGTTTAATGTGTTAATCTAATCAGAAAGCCTCCCATCAAAATCAATCCATCATGCAGTTGGAAAATGCCTTCCATTTACTACTAAAATTCAAACACCAAAGAGAGAATAAACATCGAATAGTTGGTGTGCAATACCAACCGGTAAAGTGTCCCATAAGACACGGTGGTTGTCAGGCTTTAAATGGTAATAAGCAGAGCCAAAAGCCACACCTACTATTCCAGCATAGAATAGTAGCCAAGCATAGACTTCTCCATGAGAACTGAAAAAAACAAACAACGAGTGTTAAAATGGTAGCAATGTTAGTTAAAGTGGTGAGAAGAACAGTGGAAAACCTTATGTTGAAGAGAGCACCATCGAGGACTAGAACAAAGCCGAGAACACCCACAACTAAAAAAGGGAAATTCGTGATGACATTGATGGTGTTTGGAACTCCTGCAAAAGAGAGAGGAGAAGGTTAAGAAGTGAAGAAGTGATTAATATGGTTGAAGATTGAAAGCGAGGTGGTTACTGGTTACCAAGAAGATTGCGCATGTCAACAAATTGGTGGTGGTGGTGAGAGCGAGGGATAGTGGGAGTGAAGAAGAGGAAGCAGAGAGAGAAGAGAAAGGCAGGTAACCACATACGAGTTGAGTTGAATCTTCTTCTAGAGTCTTGATTTGTGATGGAAGCCATTGGTGAATGGTGAAAATGAAATTTGAAAAATGGTGTGAGGTTTTGGGTTTTGGGTTTGATTTGACTATGAGAGTAAGGGAGTTCCTTCGAATGAGAGGAAAAGGAAAAGAAAGAAAAATAGTTAGGTTAGGTGGGTTCGAATGTTGGAAGGAGAAGGACCTCACTCAGACCCCACGTGGGACCCCTTTCAACGTTATGTACTGCGCCCTCTTCCGACCCGACCCACTAATGTTTACGGTGTTACCCATTTTTAGGGATGAAAACATGCCAGTCTTACATCTAAACAGGTCAGCCCTGAATCATATGCATAGAGCCTATACTTGGCCTATTACCTATTATTAAAGGCTTTATATTTTATCTGATCTGGCCTATTCGAAAGGTCTGTTTAAAAGTCTGTTAAAAAATAAATTAATAATAAAATAATAAAAATTCATAAATACGAATAAATAAAATTTCACAATATAAAAAAAACTCACATATTATGACTTTTATAAATATATATTTATTTAGTAATTATAAGTGTCGATGATTTCTTTTGCGGTTTGAAAATAAAAAATAACTTTATGGATAGATTATGCGTCTCTTTAATTTATTTAAGATTTAACAAAATTCTTTTTTAAATAATTAAAAAAACATTATAACATAATATATATAAATAGGCTGGCCTATTAGGTTTATAGGCTTTACAAAAAGTCTAAATCTGACCTCTTTAAATAAAAAGACTTTTACGAAAACTTGAACATATTTTATTTATCAAATAAGTCTGACTTGCATTAGGCCAGGGCTGCCTCATCTATTTCCATCCTTACCCATTTTCTTTTTTTTTTGGGTCTGGTAAGAGCAAGAAAATATCAATATTAAAATATTAAAAAAAATTGAAGGGTGAAGATTATAATTAATTAATATTTTTTAGAAAAGATATGTTGTACATAATGCTATTATTTTTATTTTTTATTATAAAAAAACCATCTTTACTTTTTATTGGTTGAACTCTTCCTATTATTTTCCTGAATCTCGCATGCCATAGTCATCCTTATGCATAACAACAACATTAATTTATTAATTATTATCTGAATTTTAGATCTTGTGAGTTTTTTAAACCCATTTACTAGTTATCATACTAAAATATTATTAGTAAGACACCAAAAAAAAATACTAAAATATTAGTAGCGCTAAAGATGTATGTGCTAGTCATTGTTAATTGAGTTTCTTTTTTCCCTCAAAGATAATTTTTAAAAAACAATTTAATTTGTTAAGCTTTCCGATTAAAAAATAAAGTAATTTTAATTTTAAAAGTATATTGAACTTAGAAAAATTAGTTAGCAAACTCCATGAAGACAATTACGAATGTGAATTGCTAAAACAATTTCAATCTTCAATTTTTAATGAAAACATAGATGGCCATACTCTTAAACTAGTATTAAAAAATGAAAGCTAAGTGGAAGTAAGAAAGAAAGTGAAGCTATTCCAAGACCCTTATGGAGATGCAACACACATCTCAGCAATGTTAACAATCATAATAGTTCAATGCAAATATGCAATCAAGCAATACAATTACAAAGCTAAAAAGTAAGCAGAACAATAATTAAAAAAAAAAAGAAGAAGAAGGAATCATAGGTGACTTGGCACTCACTCCACGAGTGCTCATGTGGTGATGGAATCAAGCCTCTGCAGCTTCAACTGCTTCTTGAACTTGTTAATGAAATCGTCCGCCTTAGCATCCACCCCGTCGTCCGCACCACTCACCAAATTATCCGACAACGCTGACTTCTTCATCTTCCCGCCCACCTTCACAGGCAACTCAGTATCCGACCGTGACCGCCTGAAATGACGCAGTTGCCCCTCCAATATTATTTGGCTGTATACCTCATCCAGAGACTTTTCTTCTTTTTCTTCATCATCAATTTCCTCTGTGTCCTCCTCCAAATGGTGTCTTTCTAAAGCATCAATTTCCTCTTTTCTTGTTGAGGGAGATCTAGCGTGGGCAGTTTGAACTTGATGAAGAGGATTCTCATGGGAAGTGTAGGTGAGCCTAGATGGAGATCTAGGCCTAGGGAGCTCTTGTGTAGTAGTGTCGTCGTTGTTTCCTTGAGAATCTTGCTCCTGTTTCTGGTTGCTGGCGATGTTGGAAGTGATGTAAATGGTTCCGATGACGAGTTGGAGGACAAGAAAGAAGACGGTAGAGGTGAACCAGCTGTTGATCACTGCCCAGAATGTGGGTGCCGCCGTCGAAGACGGCGTTTCGTCAAGCATGCCTCACCCTCACTCCCTCAGTCTTCAGATCACCTTGACAAGAATGCTGAATGCTCATGTTTCCTTATTAAATGTTCAATTCCTCAAGAAAGGAATCTTTGCTTTTTCCCTGGGCGGATCCACAATTTTTTTTTTAATTTTTTTTTGTCATGGCTTTTTAAGTTATTGAACTAATGGTTTATTTTCGGTTAACATTTTTGTAACTAATCTGTTTTTGGTCCGCGTATTTTTTGTTCAAATGGTCCAGATTTTTAAACTAATGTTGTGAAATATTTATTTGCGTATAGGGTAGTGTTTCATTTTTCTATATCATTAACGATGGGCCTTTTTCTTCACTAACCAAAAGTCTGATGTTTCTTCCAGCCCACACTCTTTTCCCAGACCAAAAAATAAAAACTACTCTTCTCTTGCCTTATCCAACCTGTCAGCCACCAATTATGCTATAATAATTTAAAGTTATTTTATTTAATATTTTTAAAAATTATTATTATTAAAATAATTGAATAATATTAAATATAATAAATATATAATTATGAAGGCTACATGTGTTAAAAACTTAAAATATATATTAACAATAATACTAGATGTATCATTATACACATGTGTACGCACTATCTAACAACACGAAAAAATATAAATCTTAAAAAAAAATAAAAAATTTTATGTGTTAATGTTTATATTTTTTGTATTGCTAAATAATGTGATATATTAATTCTTAAATAAAACCGAGGAAAACATTGCCTACAGATGATTTACGTACGACCTAATAGCTATTTGGGTAAACGATTATTATAGAGAAATTAGAAGCAATACGATAAAATAACTTGACAATGATTTTTAATAGTAATAGTGGATTAGTGGTGACATTCTTCTGACGGAAAGTATTGACCCTCACCTAATGACCTTGATAAGTTGCGTGGGATGGTTGTGCGGTGCATATTTCATATTTAAATATGACCGGATGTCTAGAATCTAGATCCATACATTAATCATTGATCATTGTAACGAAAAGAATAAAAAAGGAAAAAGTAAAAAATATCTTTAAATTAAAATGAACAATTTAAACAAATATGTTAAACGACTAATATTTTTAGTAAAAAATAATTAGCATTAATTTAAATAAGAGTAATGTTACAGAAGTAATATTAGAAAACTAATTGGAAGTCAATAAGTATATTTAGAGAAATATAATTAAGAAAATAATATATGGTAAAAGAAAAGAGAAAAAAAAAAGCCTATTAACCAGTTATTAACTAATAAATTATGGATTCTCTAAACTTTCTCTTTAAATAAAAATAAATACATGAAGTTTCAATATATTTTTGGTATAAATCAAATCAAATTGAATTGAATATTTAACTTTAAGTAAGTAGATGTAGCGTGTTGGTGTTTGGAGAGAATAAAAGGAGGAGAGAGAGAGAGAAAGAGAAAGAGAGAAGTGATGAAAGAATGTCGACACTATCGCGCTCATTTCATAGCAAAAGGTCAGCAGCTGAAGCAACCACCTCCTATTCTCTCCCCTTTCACCCCCTCACTATGACGACACCCAATTCTCTTCTCCCTCTCCCTCACACTCTCTTGTTCCTCTTCTCCCCCTTCTTCCCTCTTCTCTTTATTATATTTTTATTACAAGTTTCACCCCTCCCTTGTACCAAATTTCGCATTCCCCGGGCATCCAACTATTCTACTATAAACCCCCTCAATCCATACAACCCATTGCTACCATCATCATCCCATGTTTCTGATTGAGGTTCCTTCTCTTCTCCCTTTCATCCCTTTTCCCCTTTTCTTTTTCTCTTTATTCTCCACTTCTCCCAGATGAATAACCATCATTCTTTTTTTTCATTTGCTTTATTCACAGGATATCTGGCCAACGCTCCAGCAACTCCTTCCAAATACACCTCTTCCTTCAGGTACGTAACTAATTAATTAACTAATTTGATAGCAACACTCCAATTGCAACTAGGGTTCTTTCTAGATCCAAAACGAATCTTATTTTTTTTCTGATAGTGCACAAATTCACACTAGGTTAATTGTTTTTAAAGGGAGATTCTAAATTCTTCCACACCGGTGCTTTTTGTTTCCCCAAAGCATCGGTTTTCCAGCACCTGCCGGAATTCATGACGGCCTCCTCATGCGCCGACCGGGGCTCCGACCTCTGCCGCGACGACTCGGCCGCCTTCGTTCTCAAGTTCGTCGCCATCGCCTCAATCCTCCTCTCTGGAATGGCCGGGATCGCTATTCCGCTCATCGGGAAACACCGCCGATTCCTCCGGACAGACGGAAACCTATTCGTCGCCGCGAAAGCCTTTGCGGCCGGTGTCATACTCGCCACCGGGTTCGTCCATATGCTATCAGACGCCACGGAGGCGCTGAACGACCCGTGCCTACCGAAGTACCCGTGGCACAAGTTTCCGTTCACGGGATTCTTCTCGATGTTGGCGGCTCTCTTCACCCTGCTGCTTGATTTCTTGGGGACTCAGTACTACGAGCGGAAGCAAGGGGTGAACCGTGCGGTGGAGGAGCAGGCGCGAGTGGGAACTTCGGAGTCCGGCGTAGAAGATGGGATCGTGGAGGTGAAGGATTATAGTGGGAAAGTTTTTGGAGAAGAAGAGAAGGGTGGAATGCACATAGTGGGGATGCATGCGCACGCCGCTCACCATAGACATAACCACCCCCATGGCCAGGACGCATGCCACGGCATTGGTGGCGGAGTCAGGCCCCACGACCACGGCCACAGCCATGTCCACGGCATGCTTGACGACGAAGATAGTGATGTTCGCCACGTGGTTGTTTCTCAGGTAGATTTTGGTGCGGAAATACTATTTTTTGATAATTGAAAGTACTTTTGAAACTGCATTATTATGATTGTGACCTGACCTGTGAGTATATGTATATTTCAGGTGCTTGAACTTGGGATAGTGTCACACTCAGTGATAATTGGGTTGTCTCTTGGGGTATCTCAGAGCCCATGCACCATAAGGCCCTTAATTGCAGCATTGTCCTTTCACCAGTTCTTTGAAGGGTTTGCACTTGGAGGATGCATCTCCCAAGCACAATTCAAGACCTCATCCGCAACAATAATGGCTTGTTTCTTTGCACTGACCACACCCACCGGTGTGGGGATCGGAACGGCGATAGCATCGGTGTATAATCCTTACAGTCCAGGTGCCCTCATCACGGAGGGCATACTGGACTCTTTGTCAGCAGGGATATTAGTGTACATGGCGTTAGTAGACTTGATAGCGGCAGATTTTCTTAGCAAAAGAATGAGTTGTAATTTTAGGCTGCAGATAGTGTCTTACTGTATGCTTTTTCTTGGGGCTGGATTGATGTCTTCGCTCGCAATCTGGGCTTGAATGAATGATTCAGTCTCATCCTTCTTCAGTTATACTGTAAACTAGTAGTACTTTATCAATAATTCATACCACACCACCCTTTTTGTTTTCTTTCTTTGTTACGTTGCTTTCTCTTTACCCTTGCTTCTCTGCATTTGCGTCCCAGGACAACAATGTGTAACCACTGTAAAACTAAAACTGAAGAAAAATACTGTTTCAACAATCAAAAATACATTGGATAGTGAAATTGTTAGACAAATTTCGATGGAGGAAGTAGCAAATGCAAATCTGTGCGTTTTCTTCTCAAAAGGAAATAGCAATCACCTCTTGCTCCTTGTTTCATTGAACTTAGTTGTGAAGGAAGTCTCATGGCTATTGGTTGTGTCATGCCGGATGTGGGTGCATTGTTCGAAAAATTAATGGGGAATGGATTCGGGGCTGCTCCGGAGTGTTAGGGAAACAATAATTTTTTTAGTTCTTTGCAATTTTAGTGTTTAGGGAAGCTATCTTTTTTTGTTGAGTTCTTTGTAATTTGGTGAGATCTTGTTTTAGCTTGGGAAGCTAGTAACAAAAATGTTATTTGCAAAATTGATTGGCTTCTGGCTTTCAATTTGGTTCACCTTAATCACATCTCTTCATTGGGAAAATCATGGTGATTTGGTTACAAATATCAAAGAGGTGCTCTTTTAGAATTGGTCGAGTAGAGTTTCCTTCTATTATTCAACACGTAGCTAATATTTTGGCAAATTACATGGTAAGGCAAGCTTCTTCTCAGCAAGATTATTTGGAGGGGACTACTCCTTCCTCCTTCGGATGATGTTCTTGCATTTGTTCAAAAGGAGATGATTATATAACTCCTTAGAAAAGAGTTTATTAAGACATGATTAAAAACAAAAGACATATATCTCGACGAGTGTTGTTTAAAATGTTCTATATTTATTAGGTTAAAATTTAAGAGTGGATCTGCTAAATTTTTTTTTGAGATAAACTCTTTTATTTATTGATCTCATCCTTCTATTTTGTTTGCTTTGTTTTATTTCTTTAGACACGTGAAAAAAAAAAAGAGTTTATTAAGAAATGATTAGAAACAAAAGACATATATCTCAACATATATCTCAACGAGTGTTGTGTTTAAAATGTTCTGCATTTATTAGGTTAAAATTTAAGAATGGGTCTGTTAAAATTTTATTTAAGATAAACTCTTTTATTTATTGATCTCATCCTTCTGTTTTGTTTTATTTCTTTAGACATGTAAAAAAAAAAGTTTATTAAGACATGATTAGAAACAAAAAATATGTATCTCAACCAGTGTTGTGCTTAAAATGTATCTGACACAGAGACATGAGTTAAGTATCTGTATTTCATAGGTTAAAGTTTAAAAGTGGTCTCCTAAAAATTTATTTGAGATAAACTCTTTTATTATTGATCTCATCAACTTGTTATAAAATATAAATTATGAAAAAAATATTGGTATTAACAAAAGAAATAGCCAACAATTAGTCAATTATATTTTTTAAGAAGCAAATTATCCAAAACCTATTAAAACAGATAATCTGAAATCTAATAAATAATTATTCAAAATTTAGAGAAATAGACAATCTAAGATGTAGTGAACAATTATCGAAAAAGTAATGCTAGGTAACCAATAAAAATTCAGTCAACTTGAATTAGATGTTATATTTTTTTAAGTTTTGGATGTTCTGTGTTGATAGTTACTTTAGGTTTCGGATGTTCTATGATCTTTATTGTGGATGTTCTATTAATAGTAGTTATGGATGTTCTATTTTTTGTTGTCTAATTTATTGGTTTGAAAATTATTGGTTATATATACTTTCTCTTATCGAAAACCTTAAATTTGTATATTGGCAATGGCGAGATAGACAACATTGTTGGAAAAATATAAATATTAGTACAGAAATAGAAATTTTTGTACTTACATTTTTTTTATGTTGCTAAATGAAGTATATAAATGTGTATAATGACTCACATAGATTAATTCTTAAAAAAGTACTCAATGAATTAAGATTTTTTGAATTATTAATTAATATTGATTGAATTTTTTTTAGTTAACTAACATTGTTGAGCAATTATTAACTCTTTTAAAATGAATTTAAAACACATACATTACAAATAAATCCTATTAACTCTTTCAAAATAAATTACATATCTTGTAAATTTTATGAACCTTTTCATCGAGGCCAATTATATGATGGAGTTGTTTTTGTGTGTTTTAAAAGTCTCTCCTTAAACTTGAAGTCGAGATCTTCTTACCTCTCTACCACTGGAATTTAGCCTTTTCAAGTCTGAGATGAGAGAGCAGACGGTTAAAAAATGAGATTTGTTTTCGGTTAACCTTTCCCTCTCCCAAGATTAAAGATTGAAGATAAGTGTATAATTTATTTTAAAATTTTAACAAAAATAAAATAACATTTTTTCAAAAAAATTATTTTCTATCCATCATAATAGCATAACATGCACCTTTTCTAGTCAAGCATTTATTTCCGTTTATAGTAACTTAGTAATCACTATTTCTAAGTTGTGACTCCTCATTTATTTTTACTTGATCGGTGTATGGTCCCCTATTTTCTTTCTCAATATAGTGATTCTTTTGTCTCTTTATAAAACATCTAAATGTATGTGTGCACTAATCTTGAACTTACTCATCCTTTTAATCTACTTTAAGTTTACCAACAAAAAAACATACTTGGATGCATATGAGAAAATATGATATAATACGTCATATTTAATCACCGATGAGTCACAAAAAAAAAACATTTTTATTAAAAAAAATCAATAAAATTGAGGCCCCTGCTCCTATTTAATATCAATTACTAGAAGCAGAGAAGCAAAATTCAGGGGTTCTTGCATCCTGCTTCTTCTTGTGTGAGGAGAGAGGGATACTATACTATCTTGTTTGATGGAGAAAGAGAGTCCAAACACTACTACACCTGAGTCTATAATGGCAAAGGTGCAGGAGTTTCTTCTGAGTGATTCAAACGATGATGTGGTGCAGTCTTTGTTCCAAGAAAAAAGGGTACAGAAGTTCATGCAAGAACTCCATAGGGAGATCAATAACACAGTTGCATGCTCCCCTAACCCCCACGATTGCTGCCACAGAATGATATTATCCCCCCTCTCTCTACACAGAATGAGCCACTTCTTCAGGATGATGATCAAGAGATGAAAATGGAGCACTTTGGAGCTGATTTTGATGACGAGTGGATAGCAAGAGTGCTGGCTTGGGCTCAGATTGTGGATAGTGAGTGGTTTTGACTACTTCAACTGTACTCCATCATGAAAACATTATGATATATATTTATGTATCAGATGAATTTCCAAGTTAAGTGTTTCTGCTTGTATGTGTGCTTGCATGTCTTATGTAATACTAGTACTTAATAATTAAGTAGCTTGTCAAGTGTGAAGTGTGAACTATTATTAGTAGTACAACTTATATGTATGTGCATTTCCTATATTATATTTTCCATATATATATATATATATGTATAATTTAGTCTTTTCCTCTCGGTTCCATTCTATATTTTTTTACTTTCAATCAATCATCAGAACTTGGAAGCACATGCAACAGAGCATATGTGAGGTGAGCCTACCTGAAAAATTATTTATATGTTGTAAAATGAGAAATGATATTTGTAAAATTGTTACCTTGTGTTACAATCAATATATATAAGGCGGATACTACTATGAAGTTACCACTTATGACTTTAGCTGAAGCTTGAAGTTGGACGGACAAGATGAGTTTTAGCAATTTTAGCATGGGACTGTCCTAAAAGAATCTTAATGGTCCCTTTTTTCTATCGATGAGATGTGGCTTTTAACATGTGACATGTGTTAAGAGTGGACCTACATATAACGTAGGCACATCTTTTTAGGAATCTTGTATTTGTAATTGATACCACTAATTTTATAAATATTTTTGTTTTTCTCCTATAATATTAGTTAATATATAACTAATTAAATAAAATTTTGCAACTCAAACGAAAATGTTTAAAGAAAGCAAGACAATTTTTTTTTTAACCTTCATCCATTGTTTGTTGATAAGAAACTTATTTATTTATTTATTTATTTATTTATTATCTGAATTGATGGTATTAAACTGAAGTTTTTATTAAGTATAATATTTTTATTATAAATTATTTTTTTACTTATTTTCTTTTCCTCTGATAATTTTATTTTCTACCTTTTTTCAGTTATGGTAATAAATGTTCTAAGATTATGTTTCTTTTACGGAAAAAAAAAGTCTTCGGATCCAACATTAGGGAATTCATAGGGAGTCAACATCAATTTTTCTTGTTTTCTCTTTCCTCTATTACCATCTACTATTTCCTTAATTACATGTACTCCCTATGGGCTCCCTAACGTTAGCTTCCTAGCATTACTCAAAAAAAAATTATTTTATCACTTTAGCAAAACTCTCTCGTACTTCTTTTGTAGTTTTATTATAATAATAATTTATATTTTTTAATTTTATTGAAACATTAAATTCTATTTTTCGTTAATTTATTGATTATATATATATATATAGTAATAAAATTATTTCGATTGAAATAGTAAAAAAATAGCATATAAACAGGATTTTATTTAACATAAAGTAATTTTTTATTTGATATAAAAATAAATAATTTAATTAAATTTTATTGTATAAATAAGTATACATATAAAAAATCAATGGCACCAGTTTTTTTTAATATACCAGGAGTCCGCGTGTTTAATTAACAGACACACCACGCGTATGACTTCAAGGTAAGGTGAAAACAGCAACTTCATTTAAGTGGTCGCCTATATATAAAGTTTCTTGAAAGAGTGGGGAAGCAAAAACAGAAAATATATAGTTATGGAATTTGGCTTCGTAAAGGAATCCAAATATATTAAGCGTGCAGCTCCCATCTCTCATGGGATATGTTAAGGGAGAGCTATATGTTTTGGACATAATTAAACAAGCATGTTTGATACAGCACAAAAAGTAGACTAGGTATAAAATATAAATTAAAATATAAAAATATGTTAAAAATAAATTAAATAATATATATGTTTATACATGAAATACATATAAATTTATTTAATAGCTTATTTTTTTTATACAAATAACATCTATAATAAAATTATTGGGGTTATTATTAGTAGAGGTTTTTATTTTTTAATAGATATTAATATATTTCAAACTTATATTCTGTATCTTTTAAAAAAAATAATTAATAAGATTAAGAATTAATCTAAATATATTATTGTGCACTTCTATACGCATTATTTACAACATAAAAAACATAAGCATCAACACACCATTTACCCTAATATTAGTATAGCAATACTATAACACCAACATATAGTCTATTAGTATATTCTTATAAATTAATGCAAAAAAATTTTAAATATATCAACAAAATAGATGTATTAGCTAAAATTCCAAAAACAACAATGCTACATGTACACATCTTTTTGGTGTACACCTCCATCCAGGGACGAATCCAAAAATATTACTCTGGAGGGGCCGAAAATATATATGATATAAATAAAAATTTATAAATAATTTAGCTTATGTAATTTAAAGTATACTAAAAAAATATAATAATAAAAACATGTTTTAAATTACAAAAACTATGTATATATTTTTTTATTGATGAATTTTTTTAGAATTAATTAGTATACGACAACGTTTTATATCATAAAATCTAAATCTTTGAAGATTTTATCAGATTGAAAAATGATTTGACAGTCATTTTACGCTAAGTTCTTTTTTGTTTAGATATTATTCCTTGCCATTTTATTATTATTGGATATAGATAATATTTAGGCTAAACTTTTTTTTTGATATTATTACTTCTCTTATAATTATTAGAGATAAATAATATTTGAATTAGACTTTTACTTATACAAAGTTAAATATTAAATATGTTTAACAATTTAGTATTAAGTGTAATATTATTTTTCAAATATTAAATAAAAAAATTAAATAATATATTATATAACAACCTCTTTATTAATTGATGTTCAAAATGTTGGGGGGCCGAGGCCTATGCTCGCCCTCTTCTAGGTCCGTCCATGCCCTCCATCTAGGTCCCAAACAAACATATTTTGATATATATAACGAAAATGTTTTTATAGTTGACACAAACAGGTTTTAGGGTTTAAAACCTGTTCATTTGCTTTTAAAAACATGTTTGTTCTAGTAATAATATTTTTGTTCGTGTTCGTGCACGAACAAAAATCTATATATACCAAAATTAATTGTTCCACAATCAGGGAAAAAAACAAATAATCTGACCCTTGAGTTTTCTTCATACTAATTTTCGTTCTAAATTTTTATAGAGTAGATCAAATTTCGATCATTTTTATTAATGATTTACTCTGATTAGTATGGCAAAATCCTTAATAATTTATTTGAGCCTATCAAATTATACTCCTAGCAGCCGCGATAGTGTATCCCTTTATTAGCAATTGTAGGTGAGCTCAATTAGTAGAGGACTCACGGACTCAGGACTAGAGGCATTAGAATACCAACAAAATCCTAAAATTCATAAATGGAACTACTTATTTACATTTGTTAATTTGTATATATAGTTGACTAGGTGTTCCTGGTTAACTATAGATGTGGCTACACAAAACTAATTAAAATTAAATTAAATAAACAGTTTTTCTATTTAATTATTTCAATCTAATTCTCAATCATATAATTATATTTTTTACTTTTAACTCTATCTAATAATATATATATTTCATAAATATAAAATATTTTTTTAAAAAATATTTTTATTACCATGTCTCTTATTTATGAGCATAAATTTATTTTATACAAAATTTTGTTTAGATGTCATTTTATTCATAATATTTTCTTGATTTTTTTTCTTAATTTATAAATTAAATATTTTTTTCAACATAAAAAATAAACAAAATACTCAAATATTTAAACATCGTACTCAATAAATACAAATAAACTTAATATAAAATAAATACAAATAAAGTCTATATTGCATAAACTAACATAAGGATTAAATTAATCTGTGCTAGTGTTCATCGATCACGAAAGACCTATACATCAATTCCGTTACAGCTATTGATGAGCAATGGAGGATTCTTTTCTTTCTATTTTGTCGGACATTTCAAACTCGAATTACTATTTCATGTTAGATATTAGATAGACTTTGTAATATTTTTGATGGTGTCTCTTAAATTTACATGACATCTGTTTCTGTACGTGTTGGATCAACCGAACAGAAAATAAATATGTACGTTCACGTTCACCAACACAATTGTTATTAATTTGTAATATGTTCTGAAACATAACTCTTGAAATAGATAGATGCCTCTATAGTAAGTTATAAATTAACAGATCATTAAATGTCTGCAGAACACTGTGTCTGTTTTAGGTACAGTATTTTTGAGCTACCAACTTCATATTCTGCCTCTTTTAGAATAATTCTTATTTTTTATTTTTAATTAATTAAAAATCTAATGTATTTGAATTTTTTAGAAATATTTTTTTTTTATCAATTTTAAATTAGAAAAGTATAAATTTTTATTAGTTTTAAAGAAGGTTTTTTTTCATGTGGGAATTAACTGGTTTAATTTAAATCTTTATTATATTTATGCCTAGGACAAAATTTAAGGTTATCTTTGTACAATATTCATATTCATAAAAGATAAAAATACGATGAATCGGTGATATATGTTCCTTGTTTTTTTAGCCGAAATACAAACTTCTAATTGACAGTGGTCAGACAAATAAAAGCAAAATATATGTCTTCTTCTACCTCATTCCTTCGATTTACCTCTCCACTCTCTTATCTACTCTGCCATTGAATTTTGCATCATTTTTCAAATATGGTCTGGCCTTAAATTTATCTTTCTTTATTTTTTTTTTTTGCTTTATTTTATTTTTCTATAAATAAATTGTTGTGAAGTTTTTAAGTTTTTATTTTATCTTTTGGCCATTATTGGTGAAGTATGCTCAATGAAGGATGATGTTGTATTATATATAGACTTGAAGAGGATGATATTGAATAGGTAACATGATGGTAATGATGGTACATCGTAGTAGTGGTGAAGTTGTTAAGGATGATAATAAAAATATTTTCAAATTTAATTTAGCAGTTGTTTAGTTTTTTTATCGTGGATATATAATTGGGTGTGTAGGATATAGGTTTGAGTACTTTGACAAGAGGTAAGTATAGAGGTTGATAGATATATAATTGGGTGCGTAGTATATAGATTTGAGTACTTTGACGCCAAGTAAGTATAGGAGTTGGTGTGAGTATTTTTTTTTTTCCTTCATATTTTGCAAGACCTAAAAGAAGGTCGGGTACCATGCTACTTGCCACCCAAGCTATATGGAAACGGCTAGGTTTGAGTACTAAGTAAGCACGAGGTTGGTGTGGGTTTCAGGGCTAGCCGGATAGGTGTAGCACAGGTTATGTCTGTTTTTTGTAGACTTAATCCAAGTCAAAAAAAATTTTGGTCATCCTACTTAAAATACATATTGTTTATAAGGAAAAAAAAATTGAAAAACTGACAACTTTTGTTTCAAAATTTATTTTTAGACTTTTTATTCTCTTTTTCAACGCATACAACATTGTTTTCGAACAGAAGGTGTACATTTTTTTTTTGGTATTCAAATGGGCCAAAGGCCCAGAAGGCGTACAGCTTTAGTTTCTATGGAGTTATCATTCTATGCCATCAACCCATTTTATGAGACTTTGGTAACAGTGACAAGCCTAGTATATATAGAATTAACATCTCGGGTTGTTTTTTTTTTTTTTTTGTCTTTTTTGTAATAGATATTAGATAATCTATCATCACCTTGACTGTGGTTTCTATATTTTATTGAAAAAAAAGGAATGATGGACAAAAATTTATGTTTTTTTAGAGAGTGAGGTCGAACCTTAGATAATCTGGGACAAAATCAATCAAATTATCTACACCCAAAAAAAAATCAATCAAATTATACGAAAATCATTATGTAAACCAAAAAAACAAAAAAAAACTATGGAAAATTTATGATGAGAGAGATATATTAGCGGGAGCAATTATTGGGTTATTCGGTCATTCCAAATTTGTTATCCTTTCTTTTTATAATGGTGGCACAAACTTTCCAATACATGAACTACTCTCTATCTTTAACTTAATATTAAAACACAATATTTCTATTGTCACTAACTTTTAGTATATATCTTTTTAAAAGATACCAAAATAATTCTATTGTCACTAACTTTTAGTATATATCTTCTTAAAATAAGTTACTTCACCTTTTACATACAAGGTCCAGGTACAAGTATGATTAACATTATTTACAAGCATAATTTAAGCTAGTTTAAGAATCCACGTAGACGAAACCATCAATTAAAAAATAAAAGAATCCTGGCTGTGAATGTTTTTACCAAAAAAGACATAAAAAGTGTTAAAGTAGAAGAGTCCAAAAGGGCAAAAAGTGGTTGAAGATATTTTAAGAAGATAGTTATGGAATTGGGATGGGGCAAGCAAAACCGAATTTGGAGGGAATACAAGGTAGGCGTTTATACTTAATGCGATCTCAAAGTGTGTGGATGTTATGGAATCTTTCGAATCCCAATTCACTTCATTCATCTTCTGGTTTTCGTAGTCAAATCGAAAAGTATGGGCAGAAATAGGATGAAGAATCTGCTTAGGAAGCTGCACATCGGCGGTGATAAGGGTGACGGCGACGGCGACGGCGACGGCGACGGCGAGGGTGGCGTTTCTCCTACTATTAACCAGCTCCCGAATCGCAATCTGAGTGTTTCCGAGCAGGAGCATGAACATGATTTTCAGTTTCAGATGAGGATGGCGTTGGCAATCAGTGCTTCCCATCCGATTCCGAACAATTACTCTGACTCCGATCAGATCGATGCCGCCAAGCAGATGAGCTTAGGTTCTGAATCTTCCCTCACACAATTCCAATCCCTTCGCTATTGGGTAATACTTCAATTCACTTTTTTCATTTTGTTATTAATGTTTGATCAATTAAAGAAACTTTACATTGTTTTTTAACTTGTTGTAGAATTATAGTGTGATTGGTTATGAGGAGAAAGTGATGGATGAGTTTTATGATATTTGTGGGATCTCTTCGAATTTGATTCGTCGTGGAAAGATGCCCTTATTGGTGGATCTGCAGGCTAAAACTACCTCACAAAATGAAAATGGTGATCGTGAAGTCATCTTGGTGAACCGCTTAGTTGATCTTGAGCTGCAGCATCTTGAGGAGAAGGCCTGTGCCTTGTTCAATGACTGTCCTGTGTCCGAAAAAGGATTGATTTTAAGTGGCTTACTACCGAGACTTGCTGATATTGTTGTTACTAGAATGGGTGGCACAGTTGGTAGTGCAGATAACATGACAGAAAGGTGGGCTAGGAGGAGTAATGAGTTGAGAGATTCTTCAAGAACCATTGTTCTTCCTCTTGGCTCTCTTGATGTTGGACTTTCACGTCACCGAGCCTTGCTTTTTAAGGTACACAAGTGTTATGCATCAAGCTAAATTGAAGTAATTCATGTAATTTACTTTGATAGCCCTTAAGAAGTTTCGATTAAAGCATGTTTGTTGTCCCGGTGCTTAGGTACTTGCTGACAAGATTAATATTCCTTGCATGCTTGTGAAAGGGAGCTATTACACTGGAAGTGATGATGGAGCATTGAATTTGATAAAAGCTGACGATGGAAGGTAAATCTTATGCTCGAATGTTAATTCTTTTTGTCTATGGATTGTTTACCTAAGATACTTGATCAACATGCCTTTATTACCTTAGGTCCCTAATAATAAATGGTGCATGCCATGCACCATGTTGGAACAAGTTCAAGAGCTGTTATTGACTTCTTGTACTGACACAGTGAATACATCATTGATATGATGGGTGCGCCTGGGGTTCTTATTCCTGCTGAGGTGCCAAGCAGTCAGCTCCAAAACTATAGCTTTTCTGTAAGGAGTTGTGAAGAAATTGTCGGAGCAGGACTGTCTAACAGAACACATTTGATGCTTGATGATAGAACTCGAGCGTTGGGTAGCTCACCTGATCTATTCAGCAACATACCGAAAGCAGTCAGGTCCCAGTCAGAAGAACCCTTAATTGTGGGTGGTCAAATGAAACCAGTTGATAATATCCTTGTTGGAATGAGTGAAACAGAGAGGTTTGGACATAATTTGGGAAATCTTCTAAGGTCACTGCATAAGTCATGTAAGTTCTCATCACATACAGAAACATCACCAGCGGAAAAGATTCGTATAAACAACGTATCCAAGTATGTCCTCAGTGCAGCAAAGAACCCAGAATTTGCACAAAAACTACACACAGTTTTGCTAGAGAGTGGAGCCCTCCCCCCAGACGATCTCTTTTCAGGTGTTTATCCAGAAAATATGGGAGAAGATAAACCATGTGAAGAATTTACCAGGGATATTGTTCTAGATGATCCAAATAGGTTATCATTAAGCTACAACAAATCTCTCATACCCTGTCAAATGAAGCACTCTGCCCATAATACTAGGTCAGAACAGCAGAAAGAATTTTACATAGATAGATATGATAATTCCACACCGTGTGATTGTAAATGTGATACTACGGGAAAGGGGTATGCGATAGTTTGTGACAATAGAGTTGATGAGTTAGGGCAATCTGATAACTTATGTAAAGAACAATGTCTCCAATCTGACTTGCCCAAGAGAGTTGTTTCTTGTGAAACACGTGATAGGTTTGACTTTCCCCATGATGAGGATGACAAAAATGGTTATAATGAGGTTGGTGTAGCTTCAAATGATGTTGGATTTTGTAAAGAATCAGCCATTCAAATAAATAAGGCACCCTGTGTAGACTCTGTAAGGTGTATCCCATATGATGATAAATGCGACAGAGTTAACCCAGTCTTGAGTGAGAGAAAAGAATGGGAAATTCAATGGGAGGATCTTCGTATTGGTAGACGTATTGGTATAGGTAAGAGCTATAAAATACTAGCTTTCCCTTTCATTCGCCCTTTTTTGTGCTCTTGTGACTCTAACCTCATAAAACTGTGGCACTCTTTCAGGTTCTTATGGTGAGGTTTTCCATGCTGTTTTCAATGGTTCGGTAAGTGCTCCATATCCTCACCGCCTAGTATTTTTCAGGATTTCTGGTATTGTCTAAAGTTATTGCCTATTGGCACCATGTAAGCTGAGAAGTTTAGCATAACTCCTAGATGACTGACTGCAAAATCTAAACTAATATACTATGGCCGAAGTTTGATTTTGATGTTCATTTTCCCAGTTCCCACCATGCAAACTTAATTCTGAAAGATGAGAAATTATTGTTTGTGGAATAGTACATTTGGAAGTAAAATTCCCGGTCTCCGACATTAAATAGCCAAATTCCTTTTCATTGGAGGTTTCAGGTTTATCTTTGATTTGATAAAACTAGGGGATTTAAATATTCATGAGGGAGTGTCAAGGAATAAAAAAGTTGAGTTGTGAGGGTAGTGATGGAGGGTCAAGCATTCAACTTATTTAATTTATTTGTGATCATTTGGCTTAGTGCAGGACTCTCAAATTCAATATATAGCCCATTTCTGTATGGCTTTAGATATTTGTTAGTTATTTTTGTTGATAGAAAGTAAAATATGGATGAATAATTATGGCGACAGATCCATTTTTCTTCCATAAATGGATATTCCTTTGGCCACTACCATTCATTCTTTCAAATTCTGTGTGTCATCATGCACTGGTGTGGGATTATTTATTTATTTTTATACATGGGTTCATGTTAAGCATAAGTAATGTTACAACTTACGAATGCACTGATTTTGATAGTTTTGTATGAATGGTTTTGCCATGGTAGGAAGTTGCTGTGAAGAAGTTTCTAACACAAGATTTTTCTAGTGATGCAGTGGCTCAGTTCAAATCTGAAGTAAGAATCTGATGTTATACACATATCAATGTTGCATTCATGTGCTTACACATACATTTTTACCCATACAATTCATATTGCAGGTTGAGATCATGTTAAGGCTGCGGCATCCCAATATTGTGCTCTTCATGGGAGCTATTACTCGTCCGCCACATCTATCCATCTTGACAGAGTTTCTCCCAAGGTCAATGTTCTTTCTCCTTTTTCTTGTTTTCGTGTAGGTTTTGGATTGTTGTTTGCATGTGTGTGTGTGCGTGTGGTTGATTTCCTACATGTTTATTTTGTTCTTTTAAGTTTAACCATATTTGTCACTTGGTATTGCAGAGGAAATTTATATGGTCTATTGCGTAATCCTAAGTTTCAATTTAATGACAAGAGGCGGTTGCGTATGGCTGTTGACGTGGTATGAGATGAAATTATGCCTGTATTTAACTTCATATCCCTCGTTCTCTTTGCCTTCAATTGATGTGAAATATTAACTGTACAAATCAGGCTAAGGGAATGAACTACTTGCACACAAGTCATCCTCCCATAGTCCATCGCGATTTGAAGTCTCCAAATCTTCTTGTCTCCAAGCATTGGGTTCTTAAGGTAATTAAACTTCAAATATTTTTTTCTTTCTTTCTTCCGTAGAGAGTTTTATTTATGCATCTGAAAAATAAGGCAGCGTACTGTTGTCTCTTGATAGGTCTGTGATTTTGGTCTATCGCGGATGAAGCACCATACTTTTTTGTCATCAAACTCTTATGCTGGAACGGTAAATTCTTTCATGTAAATGGATTTTGAGAATTCTTGGGTTACACTCTTAATTCATTAATTTCTCTCATAAATTGCAATTATGATATATAGGTTTAATCTGAGTAACACAGTCCTATATAAATCTTTTGCCTGCAGGCCGAGTGGATGGCACCAGAAGTCTTAAGAAACGAGCTTGCCAATGAAAAGTAAATTAATTATGAATGACTGTGTGCCCTCTAATAAGAGAACATGTTTAGAAAAAAAGAAAGGATTTGATTCATAGTTAAATGTTGTGTTTGTTTCAGATGTGATGTATATAGCTTTGGAGTAATCTTATGGGAGTTGGCTAGCACAATGATCCCGTGGCAAGGTTTGAACCAAATGCAGGTTGTTGGAGCTGTTGGATTCCAAAACAGGCGCCTTGAAATTCCAGATGATGTTGATCCAGAAGTAGCACAGATAATACGTGATTGTTGGCAAATGTAAGTTTAAGTTCATATTATATATGATTACCATAGAAATTTAAAGGTGTTATTAAGGGTGTTTTTGGTTTGCGTTTACATTTTTTTTTTTCATTTTCAGTGTTTTCTGTTTTCTGGATTTTATGAAGAAAAAAGTGAAAACAACAGAAAACAGGATTTTGTTATTTTTACTGTTTTCTCTTTTTCCTTCACAAAGTTCAGAAAACAGAAAACACTGAAAATAAAAACAGAAAATGAAAACGCAAACCAAACGCACCCTAATGTGCTTTATGGAACTCTCAATGACATATTGGTATGACTAGTATCTAGTCCCTTTGTTTGATTTTAGTTGTGCTTTTGCATTGCAGGGATCCACAGTTACGGCCATCATTCTCCGAGT
Source organism: Stylosanthes scabra (assembly GCA_036250425.1). Lineage (NCBI taxonomy): Eukaryota > Viridiplantae > Streptophyta > Magnoliopsida > Fabales > Fabaceae > Stylosanthes > Stylosanthes scabra. Next base: position 30,591 of record JASCZI010121078.1, on the reverse strand, counting down.
TGTTGCCTCGTCTCTGCCAACTTCAGCATCTTCTTGTCGTTAAAAGTGTAAAACGAGCTCCACACATCAAATGAAGGGTAACTGATTTTTGTGCGTCACTCATTATTTTTTGAAAGAGAGAAAGCAGAGCGAGCTATGGTGTAGAAAAAATGTTCCGCAAATCATTATTGTGATTTGTGAGTCTCATGTTGTAGTGTGTGAGACAGTCCATATTTTTTGAGATTTTGGAGATGAGTTAAATTCAGTTAATACTAATACAAATAACATTGTACAGATGAGTGTGGTCCATTATTATGTAGATTTGTATAGATCTTACTAGGAGTTGTAAACTTTTTTTTTTAATCACTGATGCGCATATTGATAACAATATATTCCTTTTGACAACGACACTGGAAGCAGCTTATAGAGTTCTCGACCTTGTACTACAGTTCTTTTTATTGCTTTCATTAAAATACCCTTTGAAGCTCAAATCGATCGTGATATTGCCACTACCATTATCATATTCTTCATCTGTCTTGGTTCTGTTTAATATGTATTCCAATATTAATAGTTTCTTCTATCTCCAAAGATTCCGTAGTTCTAACTTCTAAGTTCCTTAGATTTGTTTGCATCTTGAGTTCTACAATTCCATGCACTTCGAAATCCCATAATCTCATCTGCCTATTGAGTTATTGCAATTCTGTTCGTCTTCAGAGTTCTCACATTTTTATTAGCACTCAGAGTTTCACAATTATTCTGAATTTTCAAGAATTTTGTTTACATATTATTTTAGTAGTTAGTTTTTTGTTACATATGTCTTACAAGTTTTCATTAAGTTGCAAATTCAAATTGTGAGGAGGGATGTTAGATTATATGTTGGAATATTATACATTAATATAATTTCTAAATATATATTGTTATATTTTTATACTGTATACAGAATATTCCAATGACATATTTAATTATGAATAAATCTAAATGTGCATTCATTTATTCATATATTTTCACATTTAATAAAAATTATTTTTGTTAGGATAAATATATATACATGTAGTGTTATGTTTAATTATTACTATTATTATTATTATTATCAATTAAAAATAAAAGGACAAGAAAAGAAATGGATGAAAATGGCGATTCTTCATATTCATATGAAAAGCCTGCTATATAATAAAATTTTCTAAAAGATTATATATTTTTCTTGAATCATAATAAATATATACCAAAATTATTTACTAAATATAAATATACATATTAAAATGAATAAACAATATATATATATATTTATGGACAAATATACTTGGCTAATTTTATCAACTAATTTTATCGTACAAGGACTATTTTTTATTTTTCACGAGTCGGGGATCAATTTTAAACTCCACATAAAATCTTTAAAAAATCGTACTCAATTTAAAATTCTCTCAACAATATAATATTTATTTATTGGTCAATTCATCATGAGTAGGACTACTATAGGATTACTTAGGAAGTAGTAGTAGTACTATTTACTATATATTTAGAATAACAAGTAAAGTTGAGCTTCATATATATACACTAAACGTACACTATAAGCGCAGCACATAGAAAACATATGTAGTAAGCACATACATAAAGATAAAGATACAGTTAATACTAGCCAGCAGCCACTTTATTAGAGGGAGCTAATTAATTAAGGAGATGGAGTTGCAAGTTTCAATTCCAAATCAGGGGTGCAATTTGTTGATGATGAAGTTGCAGAGGCAAGCAACTGATGAGATAGAACAATGGAATCATGGCCACCATTTGATAGGGTGAAGGGGTGCTTTCTCCGCCGTGTGTGACGGAGAAAATACTTCTGTGCATGGCTGGCCACCTGAGTGGGCGTTCTTGTTCTCACAAAGCATCTGGATATGTCTCTCCAGTTACCCTTCCCCAGCTTCTCTAGCCCCTCTACGAATACACGGTGTTCCTCCTCACTCCATGCCAAACCTGATCATATCGATCACATGCATTATCACCACCCATTAAATACTTATCTATATATATGTTTTGGATCCATGCATGATAATTACTTGAGATACTAAATAGTGAAGGAGTGGACATGTTTGTGAATGTAATAAGTATACTATAACAGATCAGATTAGAATATAGTTGGTAATTGGAACTTACATATACCTTTGTTATTGTCTTTGATAGTTGACATAAGCCCACTGCTGCTGGTACCGGTTGTTAAGTAAGAATGAGATATTTCTTGTGTGTTATCATTTGCACCAACAAGTGACGATATTGATAAAGAGGAAGAAGAAGAAGATAAGGATAGAAGGTAGTCCATGCTAAAACTTGTTCTCATCATCATCATGTCAAAACATGAAGAAGAAGAAGAAGGAGAATATTGATTATCATCAAGTTGAAGCTGAACCCCAAAGAGCTTTAGTCCACTACTTCCCCCTGTGGTACTACTAGTACTACTGAAACTGTGGTTGCAAGTCCTTGAATTGTGACCAGAATTCCCACAATACGTGCATTTCCTTGCCATTATTATTGTTGTATGTTATTATTATTATTCTCATCTCCTTACATTTCACAATCACCCTTCGCCCACTTATATATATATATAAGGACAAGGGTTTCAGTCTCACACTCTCACCCACCCGTATATATATATATATATATATAGACTAATAAAAGAAAATAAAGAAACTGAGGCACAGAAATTAAATCACGTTATAATTTACTCTATTAATAATTGTGCGTTCTTTGGTGGCATTATATTGCTGTTGTTCATAGTGGGTTTGAAAAGGTGTGTATATATATATATACGTTGTGTGTGTGTGTAGAAAGGCAATTATTAGAGTAGAAAGGAAGAACACAGTTTTTCTCTTAGGCCCTTTCTTACCCAAGGTTTTGAAGCTGTACAACACAAAACTGGAGGAAATTAAAGTACTCTCTTCCAATCATAATCGTCCAAACTCGTTAAAAACTCCATCCTTGACTATGTAAATTACTAAATTAAAAGAGCCCATGTGTGTCTTTGCAAGTTGCACCTTGGATATCTCGTGTTACGAGATACATGCATGTTATAGATTTTTAGGTCCTAATAATGCGAAGGGAAACTATAGATGTTCAACAAATCGCTATTAAAAGAAATATTTAAAAATAGAATATTTTATATCGCATAATTAAAAATTTTAAAAATTAAATATACATATAATTTTATTGATAATTTTTTTAGAAATAAAATATTTAAAATTTATAGCAATAAAATATTTAATTTAAATTATTAATTAATATTGATTAAATTTTTATTAATTACCTAACATTACTTATTTATTAAATATATTTGTAAAAATTTATTAAGTCAACTTCAAATTCTCATTATATAAATTATTGAATAACGATAGGTGCTATAATCTAAAGTTACTATTTTAATTTAACATTTATAATTACATCTAAGTAACTTTTATAATTATATATTCATAACATTTAGTATTATAATATATAAAAGCTGAATTATAAAATAAAAAAATATACAAACAAAAAAATATAAAGGCTTAATTATAAATTTTAGTAAAGCTATATATACTAAAACATAAACAGAGTAATTTTAAACCTTATTTTAACACTCATCCCTCATCTTTAACTCTGAGTCCCTCATCAGTCTCTCTTTCTTTTCCTTTCCTTCTTTATTCTCTCTCAACGCCTCTTTCTCTCCCAATGTTCTCCTCTCTTCCTTTTCGTTGCTCACCATCTGAAGCTGTTGTCGTTGATGGTAGTGACAAGAATATCAGTGGCATTGAAAGGAAGAAGAACTGAGAAAAAAGAAGGAATATAATGTAGAAAAATTACATAAATGTAACTAAACCCAAAGAATAATTAACACAAGAGACAAGAATTATTGCCCCATAACGCAAAAGTTATGTGACGTCTCTGCAACTTTAGCCTGCATGCCTTTATCTGGCAGACTCGCACTATATATAGTAGTATAGCTACAAAATTTGGTGTATGTATGTTAGTATATGGTGCCTGCTATGCTGAAAAGAAAAAAAATAAGAGATAAAGAGAAATCAAATCAAAGAACCAAAAGAATTGTAAATTATGTCAAAATATTCTACTCACACTTTAATTTAAGGGTTCATAATTATTCTCTTCATACTTTTCATTATTTTTCTCTTCACCAAAAAACTCTTCTTACTATATATGTATATCTTTTTTCTTGGACTGAAAATTATTAAGTCTATATTTTATGATGCATGATGATCATGATAAGATTCAAATACAGCCCAAAACCTGTGATAGACAAAAAGTTCCGACCTAGCTAGGGAGGAATTATTGGAAGCCCTTTCCTCAATTTTTATTTTTTTAGAGAGTATAAATTAAAGGGATTAATCTGAACTTTTAAGCCCAGGCTTTGTTTATGATGAACATGCCCAACTAATATACAGACTGCTGTACGGTCTGCTATAAAGCAAATAAAATGAATGAATTGCTGAAGCAAATTTGAGAAAGAAACCATTAATTAATTAAATAAATTAAACAAGGTAAGGTACGGAAAAGAGGGTCTGATGGGAATTGTAATTTGGTGCGTAGTGGTAAGTGGTAACTGGAAATATGATGAGGCGACTCAGATTTCAATGTGAAAGCAAGCATCAACCATCAATGACAAAAACCTGTCCAAGTTTGATTGGAAGAAACAAAGGTTGTCTCATTTGTAAACTTCAAAACAAGGCTGGCTCATGCATGTCTCTGTCTCCCTCCCTCCCTCCTCATCGCAGGATTTCCCCCAATCCTGATTTTGGAACGTTTTGATTTGGCTTTTTCTTGGATGAAGGTTTGTTTAGTTTAGGGTTTAGAGTTGATCAAGATATATCTAAGAGGCTTGAGTAGAAAAAGACAATGATAAAGACAAACTCAGAAACAACTCAGTCCAATTCCAATGAGTTTGTTGCTTTTTCCTGTCTATTGTGTTGCCTTTGCCTATAAAGAGCTACTACTATGTCAGTTTCGGTTTTAAATTTTGAATAATGTCTGGAACCAAATGTCGCACGCACTTAATATATATCTTAATAATTAATTAGGGAGGAAAAAAGGTCCACATTATATATGTGTTGAAAGAGGATATTATTATTATATCTTGGTTCTATCTAACATGTTCATAATAACAAGTTAATTAGTTAAAACTTGAGAACAGTCAAAAACAAGATATCAGAATCTATCAAAGAATGATCATAGTCTCGCACATCTATGAAAAAACTCTTAAGAATTTATAAACGTAAAGCAATCCTCATCCATGAATTAATTTTTGGAGTTTTTGGAGTTGAGTTAGATTTGCCGAATTTTGATTCTATTATAAAACAGAGTAACGTATTTATTTGATATGCTGCCTTGTATATTCTGATAATAAAGAAGAAGAAAAAAATTTATAGAGGCAACGAGAAATAACGGTGGGTGAAGGGTGACTGGTGAGAGTTGAGAGAGTAGTGATGTGAAGCGAGCAAAAGACAAGTTTGTTAGAGAAATCACATGATCCACGAATCTCCAGTTTACGCTTTCCCTTTTCAACGATTGCGACCACTCCTTCTCTCTCACTCTCTCTCCCACCATCTCATCTTCCTCAAAATTAATTAATGTACTCTTTTTAATTACTTATTTAACTAATTACATTTAGGGAACTTACAATTATTAGCAAAAGAAAAAACACAAATTAGTCATATATATCTCCGCCCCCAACCGATATCTATAGCTTGCAATTGCATTGCATGGGTTGGAAATAAAGAAAGAGAGAAAGAAAAAAGTCAAAATAGGCAGAAATTTTGTTGTAAGAATGACGTTACGTGTTACCATAGCCTATTAGCCGAAGCCGCCAATGCAAAATTTCAATACCCATATCCATACCAACCATCAGAAATTAAAAGAACTCTAATTGTAAACTTAATAATCGGTTATTATCAATAGCAGCTGCATATGATTTTGCTAAACAAGAACCCTTACTTGTTAATTAAAAGCTTAAAGAAGAAAACTTTAAAATACAGACACACACTTGGCTAGATAAGAGTTGTGGATCGTGTTTGATGTGAATAAATATGGAGGGGCATATCTGTCCAAAAGAAAAGAAGCTGAAAGCTACTAATTATAAGCTAGCAGGATACCCCTCCATCCTCCAAGCGTGTATCTTCATGTGATTCTTCTTCGCTATATATTATTATTCGTCATAATCATCATGGATTGGTATAGCATTAATAATTCACTAGTCCGTTTAAATAAATGTGGGTGTGAATTTAGCTTTATGTAGCAATCTATTAATTAGCGACAAAACTTTAAATAGGGCTTAAATTCAATGTAAATTAGTTTTCGATTTGTGAGGCTAAAATTCAATGCGCAACAAAAGAAAATTTATTATTCATCATCTCATCTTATATATATATATATATGGACAAAACAAATTGAACCTCTTACCTCCTTCATCATTACCTGCCTCAAACAGAAACTCAACAACAACGAAAGAAGAAAGTCAACATATACAAAGAATTAAAATGGCTTCTTCTTCTACTTCTTCATCAGCCGCAGCAGCACAACATGCTCCTCTTGTGCAGGGTCTAACACCAGAAGAACACGCAGAACTTGAACCAATCATCAACACATACCACAAGTTCGAACCTTCTCCCAACACCTGCAGCTCCATTATAACGCAGCGCATCGACGCCCCAGCGCAGAGGGTCTGGCCACTCGTCCGAAGCTTCGAGAACCCTCACAAGTACAAGCACTTCATCAAGAGCTGCAACATGAAGACGGGAGACGGCGGCGTCGGCAGCGTCCGCGAGGTCACCATTGTTTCGGGCCTTCCCGCGTCCACCAGCACGGAGAGGCTGGAGATTCTAGACGATGAGAAGCACCTTCTGAGCTTCCGCGTGGTCGGCGGCGAGCACCGGCTTCAAAACTATCGATCAGTGACTTCGGTGAATGAGTTCAAGGAGAAGAATAATAATGAGAAGGTTTACACGATTGTTTTGGAGTCTTATGTGGTGGACATACCCGAAGGGAACACCGGTGAGGATACTAAGATGTTTGTTGACACTGTTGTGAAGCTTAATCTTCAGAAGCTTGGGGTTGTGGCCACTTCTTCTTCTTCTTCTTCTTCTACTGCACTGCATGCACATCAATGATTCTTAATTTATTATTATTAGGATTATTATGCTGTTAATTATCTTATAGAGACTGCTTAATTTGTTTTGTTTTGAGTTCACTACTGCTAATTAATCATTGCTTTCTTAGCTTTTAGCAATGCATGGATGCTTAGTTAATAATATATTCTTGTTCCATCTTCATCATCATCATAACAATAATAATGATGCATTGGAATTTCATTTGTATAACTTCGGAATTATTAGTATTAGATTCTCTGGTGTGTGAGATTCTCATGTTAATTAGCTAGCTAGACAATAGACATGCCTAAATTTTTTATCATTAATAAATTCATTAGACATTGGTAGAGTTTAATTAATTGATTACTTGGCCATGCATTAATATTGCAAAATGGTGATTAAAATATTATATTAAATTACTAAATTAAAAGCGTGTTAAGAGTTTAGATCAAAATAAATTAAAATTAATCTAATCTTTAATTAATCTATTAACTAATACTCATTCTCAAATTTTGGTGTTATGTATGTGATCCAGCATATGAATTTTTTTTTGGTGTACACCTCCAACCAAGTCCCAAACGAACAGATTTTTATATATATAACGAACATGTTTTCATAGTTGACACGAACAGATTTTAAAACTTGTTCGTTTGATTTTAAAAATCTGATCGTTTTAGTAGTAAAATTCTGTTTGTGCACGAACAGAAATCTATATATACAACAAACATATTTTATAGTTGACACGAACATGTAAAAAATCTGTTCGTTTGCTTTAAAAAATCTGTTCGTTCTAGTAGTAAAAATCTGTTCGTTTAAGACTTGGTTGGAGGTGTACACCAAAAAGAGGTGTACACCAAGATTAATTCTTTTAAATATTATTTAAGGAGATATATATAATATTTGAACATTTAAAAGTGTTGTCTATGAATATCTAACTTAATTTAATAGACAAAATTATAAAAGGTAATTTTTTTTAGACAGAAGGTAAAATTTGTTTACTTGATTACATACTAATGGTGTTTATAAAATTATTTTTTAGATAAATATGATTAATTATGCGTGGTTTAGCTGATTAGTAATATATATAAAAAGAGTTAAATGACTCCTAATAGGCTCATCACCTTATAAGATTGCAATGTATTTATAAACTCTATTACGTTAATAGTTTACTACTATTAATCTCTATTTATCATTAATTGAATAAATAGATGGAGAGAACATTAGGTAGAAATAGAAACAAAGCAGATTGAATTCAAATTTAGAATGAATTATGTTAGGCAAAGAAGTTGAATTAAATGGTATAAATATTAATATGAAACATATGAAGTAATAATTAGTGATGTTTAATTATTTTTTATTGATTGGTCACCAAAAATTATTCTTTATTGATGTTTAATTCAACCAACCAGAAATGACATTGCTCTATAAAGCTTGTTTAATTAGAATGAATTAAAGCGGCGGCTAGCTAATTGTGTTTCAAAGTTGTGTTAATTAGTGAGATGTATGGTTGAGATGGTTGCCATGCATGCGAATTTGTTGGGGGGCTTTGGCTTTCGTGTACTCAAATATGGAAAACTGCAAATGAGAAATAGATGGTGAGATTTCAGCTTGGTAGCATTAGAAAGTATGAATAAATATTAAATAAAACAATTTAATGAGAGATTGATTGGTGGAAAAAGGTGGCTGGTTGTTGAGTTTAACACCTTTTCGTGCGGCCTACATGTTAACCCTGAATTCAAAGGCAAGGACAAAAAAGTGAGAAACTCTTGTGATCATCACTTGTGACCAACCTTCATCAACATGTGACTTTCAACTATCATCCGTCTATCATATCTCTCTCACTCATATCAAATTTCTCTCACAACAGTAATTATATATATACAAAATCAAAAATTCTATCCACAAATAAACCAACATATAATACATATTAAAATATAAAATACACACTAAAAATAAATTAAATTATATATATATTTTATATTTGAATTTTGCTATTTGCACATTAAAATCAATCACTAATATATAATATATATTAAAATACAAAATATGCATTAAAAATTGTAAAAATTACACATGTATTCATATGCATTCATGTATAAATACATGATAACTAATTTTAATGACTGATTTTGATGTATAAATAAAATTATTCTTTATATTTTAATATTATATGGTGATAACTGGTTTTAGTATACACCTAAAAAAATTAACTTAGATGACTTTCTAAATGGATTCTAATTACATTCATGTCTTGATTGATTATATATGTAAGCATGCTAAGTGTATATTAGCATCAACCATCTACTAGTAATATATAATATATATTGAAATATAAAATACGTTTTATATTTCAATATTATATGGCGATAGTTGATTTTAGTATACGCCTAAAAAAATTAACTTAGATGACTTTCTAAATGAATTCTAATTATATTCATGTCTGGATTGATTATATATGTAAGCATGCTAAGTGTATATTAGCATCAACCATCAACTAATAATATAAAATACATATTAAAATATAAAATATTTATTAAAAATAAATTAAACAATATATGTATTTATACATAAATATAAAAAAAAATTGTGGTTTAAAACTATGAAAAAATTAATGAATATAAATTGCAGATATGAACAATGATTTATAAGTGAAGCAAACAAATAGTATATCGTAGCTATGTTCCAAGATTTAATAAAAGATAAAATGATAAATTGAAGTTGTGATCCATGATTTAAGCGCAAATCAAAAGATTAAAGAAGATAAATTGTAGTTTTAATTAAAATTCATAGCAATCATGGTTTTAAACCATGATTGCGCCACTATAACTTGGAATTTCCACCCGGGTTTGAAGGGAAACAAACTAAAAACAATCACTGGGTGGTCATGGCAGAGACCAGAGAGTATGTTTGTTGTTTGTGCATTACACTGGCAAAATCGAACAAATTGTTGATAGGGCCACCTTCTGCAGTGAAAACTCTATTGGAGTGTTTGATTGTCTAAAGTGGGATGATTTTGGATTTTTTGCACACAATAGAAAACAAAATATCCATATCATGAGTGGAGCTAGATCTGATAAGGTTGGTGGGTTGACCCAATAGCCAATAGGTATTGTTGTAGCAGATGAAGATAAGCTATTTTGAAATATACATATCACGTTGCTGTTTAACAATGTGTGAGAGCCAGTCATGATCAAGCACAAAAATCGTTGCTTCATTTCTCTGTCACTGATGAATACATTGGAGAATGAAAAAGCCGAGTATACAGATGTTGTTATCAATAACTTCAACTATTTTGTGTTTGCATGCCAATTCAGCATGCTGTTTCTAACTATTCTAGATTAGATTCCTGAATGCCGTTATCATTTTTGGTGATAGAAACAAGATGAATGCCAAGATTGAACCAAAGAACATCTTGACCAAGTATCTAAGTGGGTCATGCTCCTCTTCTTCTTCAGAAGTGCTGGTAGATGCATACATTGCTTTTGCATGTGGAAGAGCTTCTATCACTGCATCTGCCAGGTCTGTAATGAAGGAAGGGGTGAGGCCAAGGGCGGGAACACGCGCCCAATTCTTGATGCCAGATTCAAGAGCCAACTCCCTGTACTCCATGTCAATTTCTTCAAGGGTCTCTATGTGCTCACTCACAAAGCTGTGATACAAGGAGGAGTGTCTTTTACTCTTAAGGCTATTTCACAACTTTTTAACAATGTCTAATGCAAAACTTATTTGAAAAAACAAGGGCAAAAAGTAAAAAGCAATGTACCTCACTGGAACAGCTAAAAGACTCCTCACACCTTTCTGGCCAAGCTCAACAAGAGTTTCATCTGTATATGGTTTCAACCACTGTACAGGGCCCACTCGACTCTGGAAATTCATCCAACAATGATATAAGAAATAGAGGCACGAAAAGGTAAACCAACAATTCAGCAATTAAACATGAAATCACGATTGAACTCAAGCTGCCAGTAAAGCAAGTTGATGAGTTCCAAACTGACCTGATAAGCAAGTGTGTGCTCATTGTTAATTCCTCTAGCTTCCAACTCCTGCATGATCAAGTAGATGCACTCCTCCATTTGATCACGGTATGGATCACCAGCATCTTCAACATAACTGACAGGTACACCATGGGCGCTAAAAAATATCATTGCCTGATATTACGAAAACAAAGATGCACTATGGTTCAGATTGCATTAAAATAAACCACATAGCCTTCAAATATTTGAACCCTAATAATAGGCCTATAGTGAAATATTTTCATTAATTGCATGAAAAAAACTTTGTTGAAACTTGAAACCACAGTCAAAACAAGAAGGGAAGTCACCTCCTCTGGCTCAGAAAAGCTCTGTAGCTCTTTCTCGATTAAGTCAGCCATTGACTTAATGTAACCTTGTCGCTGATACCAAGAATTTATAATGGAAACAGGAAGCTTGGACAAATAAGCATCTTCCCTGAAAATTACATAATATCGATTAATAAAAATCTTAATATCACTTAAGTGGTCTGACAAATCATAATACTATAAAAGTACCGGAACATATGCTGTAGAACGCGGATGCTAGACCCAGTGGTGGAAATAGAGAACTGGGGATATAGTGGTAGCACCACAAGCCTTGTTATTCCATCTCTCTTAATCTATCACGCATGACAGGTATTTAATTTTAGATTCAACTCAAAGATGATAAAATTGAACTTGGAATAAATACTCTAACTTGGGATTATTCACCCTGAATAGCATTTAACAATTGGAGGAAATACGAATGCATGATGAATTGATGATTGACATAATAACAGCATGGACAATACAGATAGGGGTCTGTTCGTAAAAAAAAGTACAAG
>JASCZI010121078.1:0-18648 GCA_036250425.1 Stylosanthes scabra | reverse complement strand
TTGATGAACTGCTTCTTCAGTGAATGGGTACCAGTACCGCATCCCAACATAGACATTTGAGGAGAGGCCCTTTGCGTCCAAAGCCTCTTTAAGTGCAAGTGCCTGCACAATCATCACAAACATAAAGGCTTTGTAAGTTTCAATCAAAGTTTAAACCAGAAATAAGCACCAAGTCCAAAAAAAAAAAACCAGAAACAAGCATAATTTTTATTGAATATAAATGTTAAAGGCTAAAATGGTATTCCTCTTGCAAAATAGTAATAAAAAGCACCAAGGAAGGCACAAAAGGGAATCAAGAGTCCACCTGATCATCTGTGATTTTGCGTAAAGGAGAGCCCCCACCAATTGCAGCATATCCTTCCTTGGATTTAGGAGCCCGAAGTACAGAAATCAATTTTGCAAGTGGTCGCTGAAGAAACCGAAACAGCCTTGGAAGACGGATGATATCCTATCACAGAACAAACAACAAATCAGCATACAAATTATACTAAAGTGTACTATTGCTACTATGCATGTTCAGTTAACAGAATGAAACTCCATGATCAAACACTACCATAAGTACAAAAAGTGAATTAACTTACAGGATCAGCAAAGAGATTGAACAGAAAAGGCTGAACATCATTCAGGGTCTCAGGTCCTCCTAGATTCAGAAGCAGTATCCCAACTTTTTCTTCTGCAACATGAGAAGGAGATTCTGTAGCAACCCCTCCGAATGTGGTTGTCACAGAATAAGAAGTTTGGCCAATTAGGTTCCTCCTGGCATGGGTATCCCAAGAAGAAGCTCCACCAAGCATGCCTTTCCGTCCATTATTTGAGCCAAGACTCAAAAACAAGGATGCTTGTGATGTAGACTTGTTACAATCCGGACGGCAATTGACACGAACAAGACTTGGGATACCAGAAGATGACCTGCCAATAAATAAAGCCATTGAAGCAGAGCACTCTATTTAGCAAATACAAATTGTGAGTATCAAACTAATAGATAACATATTGAATTTGAAAGGGAAAACCAAAATGGATATCTCAGCTATCACTACAGTGTAATAATTCAGAAGTAAATATCAAAATGCAAAACCAGAAGTAACCCAAACAATCGCACCTATGGAAAAAACCTAAATAGTTGAATCAACTCAGACTCAAGCTGGAAATTCAAGAGGAAAAAAATAAAACCAGCTCACTTTGCTAAGTATGTAGAGTGGTTTCACTTTAATGAAAGTCCATAAATTCGACTTGAGAAATGAAAGATACATAATTTACAATGAAGAACATGCGCAGAAAACAAATATAGGGTTCGGGGTTTAATTGAAATTCCAGAGAATGGATCACCCTACACAATTGATAATCAAGCTTAAGATTACAAAAATGAAGAATCGCAGAAGAGGCAATATGAGTTATGATTAGATGAATGAGAGCTTACGGAGAAAACTTGCGATCCAAACTTTGGAAAGTAGAACGCGGAACAGCGGCAGAATAAGAAGCAGCGTTCATGGTCACTGTATATAAATTGCGGATCCAGAACACTCGTGAGTATGGCGAAGCACGAAAAGAATAATGAATTAGGAAAAAAGCATTTATAATATATTTTATATTTTATTTTATTGTATTGCCGATATTTTGCTTTGTCTCGTGGTGGTTGAATTGAAAGAAAATGAAGCGGAACAAGAATTGAGGAAGAAGAAGGAGAAGGTGGTGAACAACCGAAAAGTCAATACCAAACTTATATTATAAGGAATTAGTCGCCAGTCCAAGGTGTCAGCTAACAAAACCTTTTGGAATTTTGAAACCAAACCTTTGTCTACGTGTTCCAATTCAGGACGACAAAATGCACCGACCTTCCTTACTGGGCTGGCCCAGCCCAATTATTATTGTAAAGAATATTGGGCTTACCATAAGGCCCAAATTTCTGATCATTTACCGTCCCGAAAAGAGGGGAAAGATGTCCAAAAAAAAAAGAAATGAGGGAAAAAGAAAAAAGCAAGGTTCTGAAAACCGGACCGGTCATCGAACCGCTCATGCTACTGGTTCACTTGTCCAACCGGTCCAACCGAAAAACCGTTTACAATAAAATAATATATAAAATATAATAAAAACACTCAACAATGTAATTATATTCTAAAATTCATAAGCTTCTTCAACTATCCCAATACCACCAAAGCCTCAACCTGTTACAAAAAGTATATTGTTCTTAAATATGGTTACAAAGATTCTTAAATATGTAATACAAGCTCAATTTCTAGTTTTCTACCATCAAAAGCAGGGGTTAAACTACCTAGCTAAGTTTCAGTAGTTCCAACTACTTTTTCAACCTCGGCAATGGTGTTTCAAGTATCAACTATTTCAGGACCTTCCTTCTCATTTGGAGATGTCCACATGCCTTGAATCAGATGTATAATCTATAGGTTCAATTTCAAACAAATGCCCAACTTGAAAATGCTATTTGAAAACAGAGAAAAAACAAAAATATAGATCATACATAATGGAGAAAAAAAGTACAAATTATTTAATCCATTGTAAACAAAAAGCCAAGGTATAAAATGCAATGCATGTAAAATGTTTGCAACATGAGAAAACAACACAAAACAAAGACATGATGTAAGTACCAACGCTAGCTCCTTCTTAGTCAGCTAGTGCAGCCTCAAGACACTTGTGGCAATTAGGAATCATCATCTGGCAATTAGGAATCATCATCCTAGACTCAGCTAGCACATTTTTCTTGTCCAAAATATTAAGTCAACAAACAAAACTTGCAACGATTATTCACCATATCATCACTGACCTTAGTGATCTCTCAAAAACAATTAAGGAGGCACATACACACCTTACTAAGATGCACAACTCAAAAAATCCAATCTAATATTAGTTGTATTTTCAATTCCAAAAATAAAATTAAAATATGCAAATAGTCCAAATATAGCTCCAATGGTTGATTTACAATGATGAAATAAAAATAATTTATAAATAAAATACATAACAAAAAAATAAAAACAAGCCGGCAGTCTGAGAGATGGAATGGAAATTTCTTACCTTTGAAGTTCAGTTTCAGAGAGGGATGAGAGGAGCAGGGACGGAAGGCGGAGACGGACGAGCAGCGACGGACAGAACGAGAAGGTGCAGGTACGTACCTCGAAGACGAACGAGCAGGGACAGCGGCTGCGACAGATGAACAGCTATGGACGGCACGACGACGGCTCTTCCCAGCGGAGACGAGTTGGCGACGACACAGAACGAGAAGGTGGCAGCTGGTGGCTTGAGAGGAGGCGTTGGAGGCTAGGGTAGAGGGACGGTGGTGGGCGGCGGTAGTGTGACGGCTAGGGTTTCTTTACCTTTGAGGGAGAAGACCCAAAACTCAAACGAATGAAGAACTGAAGAAGAAGCCTGCGTGTTTCAATTTGATTTTTTTTTTTTTTGGGGGGGTAAAAGCCCAAAACGGCGTCACATGGGCATTATTTAAAAAACCGGGCGGGTCCCGGTTCGGTTGGACCTCCCGGTTTTTGACCGGTTCGGATATTTTTGACCGATTTTTATTTTTGCGGTTTCAGGTAGTAAACCGGACCGGACTTGTTTCAGGTAGTAAACCGGACCGGTCCGGTTTTCAGAACCTTGGAAAAAAGTGACAGAAGACGGTGGTGTTGAGCTGAAATTCCAGATTTCCAGTTTCGTTTTGAGAAGAAAGAAAATCGGTGATCGGAATGGAAGGGGCAGAAGGAGAAGGGAGCGGTGGTGGTGGTGGTGGTGGTGGTGGACAGAGGTACAGTTTGAAAGCTTCTCGAATCAACAACGAAGATATTCTGATGTGCGTGGATGTGGATCCTCAGTGCCTGGTGGAGATGAAGTTTTCCGGCGCCAATGGCAGGCCTCTCACCAGATTGGACTCTATTAGGCAAGCCATCGTTCTCTTCGTCAACGCCAAGCTCGCCATTAACCCCGAACACCGTTTCGCTTTCGCCACTCTCTCTAATTCCGTTTCTTGGGTACGTTACTGTCCACTCCTATTATTCTCCATGACGTTTATTTAAATCTCAAATTACTGCTATGAATCCTTCTTAGGTTTTCATTCTAGAGATAGCCTTATATTTCACGTTTTGATTGCAAAAATGGATCCTTTCGTTATATTCAAATGCAGAGGTTGTTGCTCTAAGTCTCTAACCAAACCCTTACTTACACTTGTACTCAAATCTTTTGGGGTTTTCCTCATTTTAGATGTGATTGTATTGTGTGTTCCTTCTTTTTTTCTTGAAGCACATTGATCTTGAATGTTCTTTAATGATTACAGCTTAGGAAAGAGTTTAGCAGTGAAATTGAGTCAACAATTGCAGCAGTGAGGGCGCTATCAGCTGCTTCTTCAACAAGTTCTCAACCGGATCTTACTAACTTGTTCCGACTTGCTGCTCATGAAGCTAAGAAATCTCGAATGCAGGGTCGAATTCTAAGAGTGGTAAGCAGTGGCTGCCTCCACTGAATCACTGATTTCATAAACTATCTTGTGCATTGATTATTACTTACATTAATGACCATGAGCTATCTAATTATGTAACAAAACTGTGAAAACATGAATCCTAATTTGCAGTAATATCCTGCTCCATTGTAGATTCTATTCTACTGCAGATCAAATATAAGGCCGCAGCATCAATGGCCGGTGAACCAGAAGGTCTTCACTTTGGATGTGATGTACCTTCATGACAAACCAGGACCAGACAACTGCCCCCAGGAGGTGTATGATACGCTGGTGGAAGCTCTTGAACAAGTTAGTGAATATGAGGGTTACATATTGGAGAGTGGACAAGGCTTAGCGCGAGTTCTTTTCCGTCACGTTTTGGTACTTTTGTTGCATCCGCAGCAGCGCTGCATCCAAGAGTATCTTGACATACCTAAGTCACTTACAAAGAAGGCTCCTCAGCCGGAGCCTATGGCTACTGATGATAGTGTACCAGGATCCAGCCAGTGAGAAGGGCATTGAACAACTTGGTTGTCACATGTCACTTGTTCTAGTCTTTTACTGCCTTTGGGTGTAATGGTTTCTTGTATCTTCAAAAAGATATTTGATGTTGTAGTAAAATGGGATATTTATGATTGGGAATTTCTGTAAAGTATGCATTTTCATCACCGGAAAATTCTCATCAGTTGTCAACTGTGTAGTTGCACTTTCCTTGTGAAAATTTGTTCCCCGTTCATGAGTAATTCTTGGCTTGGCTTCGAGAGGTGTAAATTTTTTTGCCTAGTCACTGTTGTAAGGATAATTTGCTTTATTCTGTATTTACCTCTCTAAAACAAATCCTAGTGTTTGAGAGTGTTTTCAGTATTTACAGTATTTCACGTGTTGCCCACATTTTCCCTCTAATTGCCCGCCGCAGCTGGTTACAGTTCTTTTGAATCTTAATGGAATTGTTCAACGGTATTCCTCTAAATTTTTTGAAGTTATACATCAAATTCAGTGATATTTTTCGGGTTGTTGCATGCACAAGACATGATTCGAACCATCGATGCTTACTTAATCGGACTAAGCTAATTAAGCTAATTACTAGATCAACCCAATTTGGTAACGGAAATTTAAAACTTAATAACAAAAGCAAGTATTTAAGATATAAAAGCTTTTTTTTTTTTTTGGTGACACTTCATAACCGTTGAGTTCTTCCTTTTTAATTTGTATTTGTCTCCTACTCTCATTATTATATTTCAATTGAACTCATCAGACAATGGAATGATCATGAGAGAAGTTTGCCCTTTCATGCGACCCTAAAGTTCTTCAACTTTATATTTATATCGATTGCCGTACAAGCAATCCTCTACATCCATCTATATTTCATTGTTAGTATTAGAATTGGTTTGACTTTCCAAAGTAAGTAAACCACGCACGCATCTTAAGAGAAAGTTTGATAAGAGCTACCAACAATCGGTCTTGAATAATTATTTCCCAATTCGTTGTACCCACATTATGTGGAATAGTGATATAGCATCAAAGGTATGAATTGCTCAAATAATAATTAGAATATACCATGATGTTAGTGAACTTAATTTAGAAATAGAAAGTCATACCCTTTGATGACTATAATGTGGAAGAAATACGCCGTACATGTCCCTTAAAGCCAATGTTGGGACATCCTAGTTGAATAAACGGACATTTAAAAAAAAGAGTCAATCCTAAAGATTGTAAATATATGTATTATTGTAGTAAAAGATGCCTATATATTTAGTTCCTCAACTTCTTGAGGAATGAAGATTAAGACTTATTTGATTCTTTGACTGTAAACAAAAAGTAATCACAGAAAAAGAAAAGCTTCCTCAATTGAAATGGGTATCTGCATATCCACTGAATCTTCAGAGATTCATCATGAATCATCTAAATTAGCTACTGATGAGAATTTAACAGTGTTTGAGCCTAGCAAGAATAGTAAATTAAGTAAGATTCACAGACTTTCTTCTATTTACTCTAAAAAGGGTAGCAAAGGACTCAACCAAGATGCTGCCACTCTTTACCAGGTAATGGTTTATCATATTGAACAAAATTTTGCTTGAGATTGTACATTTGTACATCCATATATGTTCATTATTACAAAGCATTTAATAAAATCATTGAGGCTTTGTCTCTTTCTTCTACCTTCCTTAAGGGTTATGAAATGGAGGATGCAGCATTTTGTGGTGTTTTTGATGGACACGGAAGGAATGGTCGCATAGTGAGCCAAATAGTAAACAAGCGTTTGTCTTCACTCATTCTGAACCAAAAGAATATGATAGCTCATGCCAAGAGTGATGATAACAACATCATATTAGAAGATGATGACTCGTGTACAAACAAGAATTTTCAAGAATGGAAAGGAGCTATTCTTAGTGCTTTCAGGGTGATGGACAAGGAGGTGAATCAACTAGAGAATCTAGATTTCTCTTGCAGTGGAACTACAGCTATAGTTGCTATAAGACAGGTAAACCATGAAACTATTGCACTTGCCTTTGTGGTTTCTTCTCTTGCACCTCGAAAGGCAATACTTGCTAACAGTAACAATAAAACAGAATGAAGATCTTATCATGGCTAACCTTGGTGACTCAAGAGCTGTGTTGGGGACAATATGTGACGGTGAAATCATTCCCATTCAACTGTCCACAGATATGAAGCCTGGTTTACCTGGTAAGAGAGACTAATACTAATTACTAACAAGCATATCAAACACTCAAGTTTTTTTATTATAGATAACTTTGCATGCTAAGTATGTTATATTGAACCAATGCAGATGAAGCAGATAGAATAAGAAGTTGTAATGGTCGTGTATTTGCTCTACATGAGGAACCACACATCCAAAGAGTGTGGTTACCCAATGAGAACGCCCCAGGCCTGGCTATGTCTCGTGCTTTTGGAGATTTCATCCTTAAGGACCATGGTATTATTGCTATTCCGGAGATTTCATATCGCCCTCTAACATCAAGTGACCAATTTCTTGTGCTTGCAAGTGATGGGGTATGTGCGGTGTGACTATAATGGTTTCATTTTCATTTCGCACTAGCATTATGGTTCAGAGGTTTGTTTACTTCTTGTAGGTGTGGGATGTACTAAGCAACAATGAGGTTTGCTCAATTGTGTGGACAACCGAGAATGAAGCAGCAGCAGCAAAGGCAGTGGTGGAAGCAGCTACGGCAGCATGGAAAAGCAAATATCCTTCCTCCAGGGTAGACGACTGCACTGTGGTTTGCCTCTTCCTGCAGAAGAAACAGAAGAGCCTAGTGCATGCAAAAACTGGAAATAACGTTAATCCTTGTGATAACTTGCATAAGAAGGCCTTGCTATAATATAATGTGGAATTGCAAGCCTAGTTCAATGTGATATATTTATATACAAGATACATCCCTTAATAATAGTATGAAAAAGGAATTCAATCTCTGAAAGTAAGTAGTGCATCCTCAAACGGTCCTCCAGTTCTTAGTTCATTATTTTTATAAATTTAAAGATAAAAAAGGAGAAAAAAGAAAACACCGATGACGATGTTCTTTGGAGGGAAAAAAGGAATATACAAAGGCTGCTCAATCTCTTTTAAGTTTGTATCGCAAAATGAAGTTGGGGAGGAGTGAAAAGCAGAAAACAGAATGTAGTAGCCTTAATCCAAAAGGGGGTATAATTATGAAAAAGAGGCTCCAAAAACTTGCCACGTGATAAAGGGCTATTCACTTCCATAATCAGGTTGCATCTTTTTCTGGATCCTCTCCGAGCAGACCATCATCATACGAAACAGGGATCCTTAACCTATCATGAATGATAGGGATAGGTTTCGCTTCAGAAGTTGCTGCTGGTTCATGTTGATCTTGCATTTGGGAAGCAGGAGAGGCACTTCCTGAAACATTTCCCTCATCTCTGTCAGCAAATGGAAGGTTCGCCCCTTGAGAAGAATCTTCTTTCTTTGGCAAAGGTAGTTGCTTAACATATGGCTGCCTGAATTGCTTCTGCATCATTGTACACAAATGAAGAATGGCATTAAAAGCAGTTTCTACAAAGCAAATAACTTTTATGAATCTTGGACCTTGGCTATCAATTACTTTTTAAAAGAAAATTTAAGAAAAAGTGTGAGCACTAGAAATATAAGCATTATTGACACACCTCGAATTCCTTTACTTTTTTCATTATCTCTTTGTACACCTTTGGTTCTCGAACTTTAATGATGTTCCACAATATGCCACCCCCTGTCCGGAATCGACTACCATCAGCAGTCTTTTGGCCCCCACAAGCCTGAATTGCATCAACCTGTGACTTCCACTCATCATTATGCAAGTTTGTGGTGTATCGATTTGGACAAATTAAAAATAATAAAACTAAAAATTGGTTCTATATATCTGAAATCTAAGCAAGCGTATCACTGAAAATAATAAAACTACAAAGAATTTAATGTAGGCAGCCTAACCCAAAGCATTCTCTACATGCATATAGATACTGACAATAATAATAAATGGATATCAACCTTCAAAATCAGTAAATAATGAAGTGGTTCACTCAAGAACAATGAAGCTCAAGCACAGAGGAGAGGAAGGAGCAAACTAGCATCAGGAAGAAAATCTGCAATGTTAGGGGAAAATTGCACGCATCAGAACTATGAATGGTTGTGGGGTGCTTGAAAGAGTTGATCAGCATAACAGCTTAAGGCTTTCCAAATCTGATGGAACCTCCCACCTTCCCTTAATCCTTAGAATAGGGGAGTAAGTTGTGCCTACTCCCAAACATAGCCACATTTCCATTTCAGAAAGGGAGAATTTGAAAGGAAAATAAATAACAAAAATAATAATTTATTCAAACTTTGAAGAACTTGAAATGCACATTTCAGTAAGTGATTAAAAGAACAGACCATTGTGGAAATCATCAAAGAAGCTTGCTCAAGTGGACAATAAAAGTCGCGACATAAAACGAAGACAATTCTAAACAATATGCAAGGTGTTGAAAGCCATACACAATTAGGGTGGGAAAAGAAGGATTTAGAAGTATGAAACTAGTAGGAATAAAACAAATACTGGAAAAGATAACAAGATGCAGAGAAAGAAATTTAGCGAAGGAGGCTGAAAACTCCAATACAAAGATATCATTGGAAACAATTAGGTTGGTAGATTATATCCTCTGATTAGATATATCTTTTAGATTTCTAGTTAAATACTACCAAGTCACACAGTGCATTCTTATGGACAAAGAAAAAATGAACAAAAGAAACGCTTCCTAAACCACCATGGAGTGCACAACATACCTCTTTGACAAGATCGCTTAGTGCAGAGACCCCAAGGCAACCTACAGCAGTGTATACCATATATTGTTTCTTCTCTTTCAAACGGCGACACACGTCTATCACAAATCTGAAAAGCACACAATTTGTTACAAATTCAATCATGTGGACAAGATGGCAGAAAAAAACTTGTTAACAGAGACACAAACAAAACAAGATTATCTTCGCATTAATTCGATTAAGTTTCAGGGACTGTATTGAGGTTGGGATTAAAAAGGATCAGTGAACAATGCTTCATTCTATAACTAAAATGAAAATGAAGCTATGAATTCAAAAACCTTAGATACATCATAATACAATCCGAATTCTACTGGGTCATAAAAGTTAAAATGAGTTCACCAAGATAATATTATTTAATTAAACTATTCAAGTTAAGGCTTGTAATATAGAAAATTCCATCCGGTACCGAAAATCCACACTGGAGAAAATGATAAACCTGTTTACATCAATTGCCTTGTTGGACCCTGAAGCTTTCCTCTTTCTCTTATTCTTTTTCTTTTTAGGTCTAAGTCTGTGGTCCTTATTATGAGAGTCTTCATTTGCTTCATTGATACCTTCAGCTTCCCTTTGTCCCAAAGAATTCCGGGTATCAGGTTCTTCCACCAACTCTCCTTCTTCAACATCAACCATTTCAACATCATCTTCATTGTGGATGATATCTGGAATGTTCTCTCCACCCTCCATATCAAACTGATAACCTGCAAACAGGGTACCCAAATTGTGACTCATTGAACATATCAACAAACAGATGGAGTGCATAACATTCAGGTCGGTGATGACAACATAGGAACAGTAACAGTGTTGTGACAACTGAAATAATAAACAAATAAACTCAAATGCTAAGAACATAATGTTACAGAGATGAAATAACTGAGCTGAGTAGCAAATGCAAACGAAATTCAAGCGGTGAAAATGAAATACGGAGCTCTGGTCACTCACCTTTGCTTTGCAGAAAAAGAATACAAGAGTATTGCCGTATTGGCGTTGGTGCAAGAGTTGGGGAAAATATATAATTGGGCTTAAATCGTTGAACTTGGGTTGGGCTTCTGTTCTTATTTTGGGTTCAAAATTTAAAATCATTCCTAGATTGTTAATAACTTGGGCCCATATCCAATAAAAAGAAACCGGGGAACAAAGAAAATGCTATTTATTAGAAAAAAATTGCTATTTAATAATCACATTCCTTCTCTTAGCACAAGTGATAATTGACTTGAGTTAGCTTAAATGTTTAGTCGGGATTCGAACCTTGTGAGTAGCATATAGGTAGAACAAGATGTATCAAACTACCCCGAAAAACAAACTCAATAAAGCATAAGGGATAAATCTGAGTCTCCAGAATATAGAATTCCTTCTTTGAAAAAATATTATTTTAATAAAAAAAAACTATTTAATGATCAAAAGTTTTAAATATATTAAGATTAATAACTAAAATCATTAAATATTCCCTTTCAAACTTTTCCCATACTATATGTTATGGCAACCGACCAATAAATTTGATAGGTATGAAAAATTACAATCACAAGGTGTTAGCACACGAGACATTTGTTTGTTCATAAATCATAATGAAGAAATAAAACTGTACTACATCACTTTTAATGATTTGACTGGTAGTTTTGTAAGATGAATGGTTTGACTGGTTGGTTAGTTCTACTTCTTCATAATTGAGCCAAGAGAGTTTAGAAAAATCTCCCACTAGCTGACTATGTACTTTTAAATACAGTTATCTTAATTGAATGGCTGAAAAAATAAAATTCTTAAAAGATCAATAATTATTTTTCAAAATAATTCTGCTTATGGTTTCTTATATATTCTCTTAGCATGATCGATCTGATAATCATTGTTTTATGCTTCATCCTGTAGTGATTCTGGATACGTGAAACCAACCTCAGTCACATGCGGTATCTTGGCAGGACATGTATTAATTATCCAGAAAAATATTAAAATAATTTCTGTATCCAGAGAATATGCATCTTTTTTGGGAGGTGCAATTTGTCTGAATTCTATTCAAGGATTAATATTTTCGTTGTAAATGAGTTTAGAAACAATGTGAAGAAAGTTAAGTGATGTAAGTTTGAAAGCTAAGTAATCTTAAATTAATGAAGCAAGTTGAAATTTATTGATTATAACATATTGGATTAGACAAGAAGTAGAAGAAAATGGGGGCAGGCATACAGCAAGTATACAACTGCAGCACAAAGCTAAGTCAAACAAACAAAAGTTGTAGGTACCAAGCGAATATGATCAAATTATGTAGTGTAGTATATAATTCTTTTAAGTCATTCTTTATCAATTATCATCAAATATGTATTGCTTTATCCGTCATAGGGAAATTAAAAAAACAAACAAACAAACAAAAAATATTGCTTTAACTTTGTACGTCAGCATAAATCACGTATTAAAAAAAAAAACGGAAACAGACTAAAAAAAGATATAATTTTAATTTATTGAATTTTACTGTATATCCAACTATTAATATTAATAAAACGTGAAACAATAAAATTATACTCTTTAGAGTAATGATATTGATAAAATGAGATAATAACATTTTAATTACATTTAATTTAATAATAAAAATATTTTTTTAGTGATGAGATTAATTAATAATGTAAAAAAAAAATAAGAGTTTAATTATGTTAGAGAAATTTTATTCTAGTCACCCAAAAGAAAAGAGAAATTTTATTCTAAGTGAAATGATATATATAATCAATGTACGATAAAAATTTATAAATTTTAAAGGTGATTAAATTTCCATTTTATTTATTATTATTATTTAGAAAACAATATCATATTGTAGATTACAACAAGAATATAATACAGAAATCATTTTTTTAAAATACATGTTATATTAGTGTATTGCACATAAATACATTAGAACAATGTAATACTAACATATAGATCATAACATTTTGGTGGAAGTGAAATGAAAATTTCAAAAGAAAAATTTATTCCACTAAAAAAGATTTTTCACCCCACTAAATTACTTATTTAATAATTCTATGTACTCTAAATTATATTATCAAAACTATTTCATAATTCATACAATCATAGTTTTTTTCATATTTAAACTTTTTTAGCGGCCAAGAATATGCATCAATATAAGGATAGCTAGGCAAGAAACGGGAAAATTTGGGAGAGTAAAGATAAGGGAAAAAACAATATTTTTTAGCAATATTAGGCAAGAAAGTTGAAAAAAAAATGGGAGTAGTAACAGAGTAAGAGAGAAGGGAAAAAGTTTCAAAATGTTCATTTATAAGACGTTAGCAATAAGGAAACCTCACTTGTCCAAAGAAAAAAAAAAACAAGGAAACCTCCAAATATGGCACGAATCACTGTTGAATAAACAAAAAAAAAAGGAACCTTGTAGCCAATAAAAAAAGAAGGAACCTTCCAAGTTCCAACTCAACGAGACGTTACCTGGCATCGTCTCTTTCTTTAACAAACACCATCATCCTCCATCATCATCATAATTCATAACACACCCAACAACATCAAATATTGAATACCATTATATTCTTCTCCTCTCACCTAATCCTCCCACTCCTTTCTCCCTCTCTTTCTTTTCCGCCCTAATGGGCCCTTCTCCCCTCTTTCTTCTCGCCGCTTTCCTCGCCGTCTTCCTCGTCTCCGCCTCCCGAGACCCCGACGGAGACCTTCTCCGCCTTCCTTCCGAAGCTGCTTCCAGATTCTTCAAAGCGCCTGCTCACGACGGCGACAACGCCGAGGAGGGAACCCGCTGGGCCATTTTAATCGCTGGTTCCAATGGCTACTGGAATTACAGGCATCAGGTACCCTCATTCCTCCTTTTCCTTCAAGTTTCAATTTCTTTTCCTTCAACGCGGTGTGTTTGACTGTTTGGTATGAAATTGATGAACTGTTGCTTATCACTGTCCTTCTGCATTCACCTCAACTACTTGCACCTTAGATTCTAAAGGGGAATTGTGAGTAGTGGCCCTTGGAGGATCTAAGTCATATACTTACCTCAAACAAAAGCTTGCAGTAATTGATAATTTGTGTTCTACGTATTTAAAGTAGAGCTTAACTGCTCTTTTGTTTTGTTCTGGCTTTGGGTTGTTCAGTTTGGTCAACATAACTTGCTGATGATTGATGAGGCTTCATGTTTTTTTCAGGCTGATGTTTGTCATGCATATCAAATACTGAGGAGAGGTGGTCTCAAAGAAGAAAACATCATTGTGTTTATGTATGATGACATTGCTTTCAACGAAGAGAATCCACGGCCCGGAGTCATCATTAACAGCCCTCATGGAGATGATGTTTACAAAGGAGTCCCAAAGGTTTGAGTTCTTCTTGTTATCACAGATCCTGATTCTGTTTGAATCTTAAAAAGTCTCCCCCTAATATGAACTTTGTTATGATAGGATTATGTTGGTGGAGATGTTACTGTAAACAACTTTTTTGCTGCTATTCTTGGAAATAAGTCAGCTCTTACAGGTGGCAGTGGGAAGGTTGTGGATAGTGGTCCCAATGATCATATATTTATATACTACAGTGATCATGGGGGTCCTGGGGTGCTTGGTAAGTAACTCTTAATTCTTTCAGAGAGTCTTTATGATAAAAATCATGGATTGTGTATAAGTTGATTGTATCCTTTTCAGAGTGGTACTGTGGTTGTCGTTTGTTGGGGAGTTTTATTAGCAAATAGTGTGTTTCCTGTAGCATCTGTGTCTATCTCTAATATGGAATGAAACTTGGTTATTTTTCCAGTCAAAATTGTCATTTTAGTGTTTATTTTCCTCTTTTTTTGGGTGTCAAGATAAGATAGACAGAAAACTTTGAATTGATTGGACGTAATCCCTTCATTGCAGTCAAAATTATCTTCATTTGTGATCCTTATTCTAAAATTTTGTTTTGCATCTTTACACAACACAGCTCTGCTCATAACAATGATATCTCCCTTTTTCAAGTTCTTATAAGGTCTGATCTTTTTTGTGGGAATTGGGATGGATTTTAGGGATGCCGACTAGTCCATACTTGTATGCATCGGATCTGATCGAAGTCTTGAAGAAGAAGCATGCTTCTGGAACATATAAAAGCATGGTAAGTTACTTGTATCCTATACATTGCTTGGTTAATGTTTATACCAATCTTTGTCAAAGATATTTACTAATTCTTTGGAATGGCATGATGCTGGAGCAGGTATTTTATCTAGAGGCATGTGAATCTGGAAGTATCTTTGAAGGCCTTCTTCCAGAAGGTCTGAATATCTATGCGACAACAGCTGCAAACGCAGAAGAAAGCAGTTGGGGAACATATTGCCCCGGAGATACTCCTAGTCCTCCACCAGAATTTGGAACCTGTCTTGGTGACCTATACAGTGTTGCTTGGATGGAGGACAGGTATGAAAGTATGAGCATATGGAATAAATAAACTATGATTTGGTGACTGTATTATTAATTATAAATTATATGAGAGCTGTAATTAGAAAAGGTTTATTGAGTGTGTTACCGGTTCCTGGACTATCTCCATGAAGTGTTGAAAGCAGTTCACTGCTATGATGAGAGCATGTCAATGTTATAATTTTATATACCCTATATTTGTAATTTGCTGAACAATTTGTTCTAGTAGGCAAAGGCAATCTTTTCACTCCTCCTTTTTCGTGCACTTGGTCTTAGAAGAACATTTTTACTTTTATATGAGTAATGCTGCAAGTTCTTTTATGCTACTGAATCTTTGTTTTGTTCCACTTACTCTTGAACAGTGCCATACACAATTTACGTACAGAAACTTTGCACCAACAATACCAGTTGGTAAGATCCTGTTGCTAACTCAATTGTTTGAGATAATCAACTAATATTAAACTGAGGAATGTAGTTTTGTACCTTGGTTTCTTAAATGAATGGAAGAAATTTCTGTTTGTTTTCACATTTGCTAGAATTCTTGGCCTAAAAGATTTTCTGGTTTCAAAATTGTAGATTGTGTGTATGAATTGATTAACAGAAATTTTGTTATTCCTGTGTTCACAGGTTAAAGATAGGACTTTCAATGGAAATTCTATGTATGGCTCTCATGTAATGCAATATGGTGATTTAGGGCTTAGCAGTAATAACCTCTTCCTATATTTGGGCACAAATCCAGCTAATGAAAATTTTACGTTCGTGGATAAAAAGTACTTGAGGCTACCGTCAAAAACAGCAGTCAACCAACGTGATGCAGATCTTGTCCATTTTTGGGATAAGGTATCATTTTGTGAAACATTTTTACTTCATTTCTGTTTAAATAATTATTTTGCTATGTCCTCCTTATGTACCCCCAAATTACAAAATGGAGCAGACTGAGTGGTAGATATATTTCTCTCATCTTGCTAGTAATGAAATTTATTGAAGGATGGGATAAGTTAGTATTGAACAATGAAGTTAGACGAGAATGGAAACATATCATTAAGTTCACAATTTGGTATTGGGAATTAAAGTTTTGCTTCTTGTCTGATACTTGGATGGAGATCCACTATTGACTATTCCTTGGAATGAGGCTTATCATTGATTTTATTGTAAGTACCAAACAATTGAATGTTGCTTTGTTCCTGAATTTGTTAAGCTTAACGCTGGGAATGGCTATTCCATTTGAGGTCACCATAGAATCACCAACTCCTTGTCCTGAATTTGCTATTAGAGTAGATTCCATTAGCAAGATATTTTACGGTTGATTTGATCTGATAAACCCTAGAACTCTATCCTTCATTTAGAACTTTAGATGAAGGGCTGTTCTGTTTGCAATAGTAACCTCTAAACCGAATATGGAGTTAGTTATTGGGATGCAGAACTTGAACTTGATTGGAATGTTGGCATTAGAGTAATGCACGATGAAATAAAGGTTGTTATTTATTGACAATTATTCTGGTCATCTTCTGTTGCTTGTTTGCCAGTTCCTCAAAGCTCCTGAGGGTTCTCCAAGGAAAGCTGCAGCAGAGAAACAAGTTATGGAAGCAATGTCTCACAGAATGCATATAGACAGCAGTGTCAAACTTATTGGAAAGCTCTTATTCGGCATTGAAAAAGGTCAAGAAATACTTAGCAGTGTTAGACCTGCTGGGGAGCCACTTGTTGATGACTGGGACTGCCTGAAATCACTGGTACTGTTTCCAATCATTCATTTTGTTATTATTGATTCTATGATTTTTTTTACACCTTAATCTATTGTTGATGCAGGTTAGGACTTTTGAGACGCATTGCGGATCCTTGTCTCAGTATGGAATGAAACACATGAGATCCTTTGCAAACTTCTGCAATGCAGGCATAGAGAGGGAGCAATTGGCTGATGCCTCAGCACAAGCATGCTCAAGTGTTCCTTCCAATCCATGGAGTTCACTGCACAGGGGTTTCAGTGCATAGTTCCTAGAATTTGCTCCTTCAAAGACCCCTGCTACAATGTATAATTGTTCTAGCAATGTGTTGTTCAATTCTGTGAATGTGTATATACATTGTTGATGATTTCTCTCATATGCTAGTTTTGTAAATATACACATGGGAGGGTAGGGAGTGGGGGACCTCATTTGATTGTGTGTCCGTTATAATCAAGGCATTTCACTCAAGGACTGAGGGAATGAGGGGGATAGTGGACCATTGGACCTCCGGTACAATATCATGAATGTTGCCAATATCATACAGTAACCCCCATTATTTGGTAAATTTTTACCAGAATCTCCATGGTATGGTAAATATATTATATTTGGTCTGAAGATTTTACTTGAATTTTTAAAAATTACCATGTATTTTTTTTTTTTTAAAAAAAAACTTATCAATGACCCTTTGAGTGTTCTTAGTCTTGATAACTCAAATAATAATTATAAGTGGGTTAAAAAACCTAAAATAATAGTGGAATACCGTTCTAGTAAATGTTTGCTGTTTCTTGTATCAGTAAAGAAATAAGTAGCTGGCTACTGGAATCATTGGAGTTCTCTATAAGGGCCGAATTTTAAACGTGCAAATATTTAGAACTTTATAGTTTGATTCTATATCAAATTCT
Organism: Stylosanthes scabra; assembly: GCA_036250425.1. Taxonomy (NCBI): domain Eukaryota; kingdom Viridiplantae; phylum Streptophyta; class Magnoliopsida; order Fabales; family Fabaceae; genus Stylosanthes; species Stylosanthes scabra. The sequence continues at coordinate 925 of JASCZI010121078.1, read as the reverse complement.
TTATTTTGTAATCAAGTCTTTTTTTTTTTCTTTTGTCTTTAAACTCCTGGGTCAATGAGTTACGCCTTAAAGTCGCCATTTTAAGTTTCTAACACAGTTTATGAACACATGATAAAACTATGGAAATAAACCACAATTAACCAAAAAGTTATAAAAAAAAATACATTTATAATAGTGTTTCTATATCAGAATAATATGTATAAGATATTTTAAGTTGCAGGGGTAAAATAAAAGTAGGTTTAGTTAAAGTGGCATGTAGAAATGCAAATAGATGGGGGGAGGTGAGGATCTGGTCAATCCGTAAACCGTAGTTGCTTGCTAGATTCAAGTTAAGCTTTCATTATTTATGATAATTTTATATTATTATACATTTATACCCACCCATTCACGAACGCCAAGTCACCAACGAAACACCCAACATCACAAACACAACTGTCATCGAACTAAACCCATAGTTACTAGGTCTTACCCTTACATATAACCCGTTCCTATGTTCAGGTTCAACTTGAGTTAACTTACCCGAACCCTAGTTAAGTTAAACACCCTGCACCCAGCCCAATAAATATCATTTCTGGTTCCGGGCGCGGGAATGGACTCATCTACTCAACTCAACTGAGACCCAAACAAAATTAAAAAAAATTAAAATAATGTACAAAAATAAGTAGCAATTAATAATTGGGATCTGACGAGTGAACTGATTCCGTCAAAGCATTTAACGGCGTAAGCAAAGATTAAGTAACAGCGTTAAGGGGGTGAGGGAAAGTATCGAGGTAACGGGTTTGAAATAGGGTGAACCGTGAATAGTTTAGGGTTACGATAGATTTGAGCCGTGAGATGGTTGATCTACGGTCACAAGTTGTGGGAGTGGACGGTTGGTGATAAGGAGTGTAGCACAATGATGTATATAAACATAAACCATGCTCCT
>JASCZI010121077.1:42616-53461 GCA_036250425.1 Stylosanthes scabra | reverse complement strand
ATATATATATATATATATATATATATATATATATATATATATATATAGGTGGGAATTATTGTGGGACATTTAACTAGTAAAAATGGATGAATACTTAATAGATTATGAGAGATATATGTAAGAATATAAATTCACCTCACAATCTCACATGTAATAATACTTGATTAATTACATTTTTGTGCTAGATACAAGATTATTCTCTCCAAATTGAAGGAACAACATCAAGAGATTATTAGAATTTAAAGGACGAATTCCATCGAATCTTGGACGATGCAAGTAAAAGAACTACAAATTTTAAACGTGGGCTACTTAGAGCTAAAATTAAATCATTAGAATTACAAAGGCAACTTACACATTTGAAAAAGAGTAATAAAATTCTTTGTATTCTTTATATTGCTTTATTGTTCAACTCTTGAATTTAAAATGTTATTATAATTAATAATAATAATTAATTCACTTATAATAAATGATAAGAGTGTCGTTATCATATTCAGTTGACCGTTTTTATTTTTTTCTAAACTTGAATTTTATAATTTTCTATATCTTTTTCTTTGAATTCAAGGTTTAGGACTAAGATTTAGAGTTTAGGATTTTCGATTTAGGAATTAGAGTTTAAGGTTTAAGGTTTATAGTTTAGAATTTAGAAATTTGGGTTTAGAAACTAGTGTTTAGGAGTTAGGGATTAGAGTTTAGGATTTTAAAAATTGACTTTTTAAATAAAATAACATAATGGTAGATTTGTCTAATATATATTTTAAAATTTTGAATTAAAAAAGATGTTTTCATTTGGAAGGAGAGAGAAAAGAAAAAGAACAATAAATCTAAATCCGTTTGATGTAATTAAATTTTAAAATTTTGAAAAAAAAAAAGCTACGTGAATGATGAAATTAATGAATACCTAATCAGACGGATAAAATATGATGTTAAACTTCAAATTAAAGATTTTGAAGGTTAATGGTTACAACCAGAATAAATTAAAATTTTTGAAAATTGATGGTTATAAGTGATGATCAAAATAAATTATAATTGATGATTATCTATCATTTTTTAATAATTTTTATTTAGCTTAAAAATAAATAATTTATTTAACCAAAATAGATTTACAATTAACATTACCGTTCATTAAATAAGGATAGAACTAGGATAAACCATAAATTCAATTACGCAATAGTGCAAGACAAATTATAAATACACAAAACAAGAAAGCTTAAGTTCATGTTATATAATGGTGGCAACATGCATACAACTTATAGTTGGACAAAAAGGGCCATGAATAGTTGTCCCCAACCCAAGCAATGCAAAGATAAGAGGAAATGGGTTTATAAAAGTGTAGCGCAATAAGAAAAAGAGTTAGGTCCAAGAACATGAGTTAGTTCTAATTACCCAGCCTCTCAGTCTCAGAACTTTAAACACCTACCTCACGATTCACAATGCTATAATCACATTACCTTAACTTAGGAGACTTCATTCTTCAACCTTTTTGAGTCCTAATTCCTAAAAGCCTTTACGCCATACCTATTTACCTACCGACATCAAAGTTGGCTGGCATCCAATTTGCACAATGCCATAACAGTCCAACCTAAAACAATTTGCAATTCCATTATAAGCTTCTTTGTAGGATTTCTCTCCCCATCTTCTATTTAAGAAATTCAAGTAGGTACGTACCACATTTTGATAAGGTATTTTTTCCTAAAAGAAAAAAGAATTAGAGACATGTACAACATAGTTCAAACATATATTAATATTTTCTTTTTTTTTTCAGATAAAATCTTACATGTAGATGGGCCATGCAAAATGAATCTAATATGTATGTGACACAAAATTTGAGAGTTTTTTGTAAGATGTATATTTTTGGTATTGACAACATTTGAATTTGGTTCTTGCTAAGATGAATTCTACACAAAATTAGTATTTTTGGGTCAACAATGAAAATTTTCAGGCCAAAATTGGATCTATATGTACTTATGTTTGGTAAAGCCCAAATAAATTTGGGGGCCCTAATATGGAGTGCTAATGCAATGTTGAGTGTAGTTGGCTAGTAGTTAATCAATAATTAGTCTAACTTTTAAATCCAAAAAGATGGTAAAGACTAATCAATTCTTTTTAGATGAGGGGTAAATTATCCCTCTTGCTTGATTTTTCTTTTTTTTTTTTTCTTTTTTTCCGTTGGATGCCTTATGAAATATCGTTGCCGTGTCCTTTAATGGCTGTTGCAACTCTATTCTCTTCAAAAAGGAAGACCAAGTGAGAGAAAATAGAGTCATAGCAGTGATTGAAGGATACTTGGTGCTTATGAACATGGTAATGCTTCAGAGAATATACTTTTAATTAGGCAAAGACGCATTCATAATAATCAATATATGATTGGCTTAGATAAATAACGAAGTTGTGGTGGTGATTAGAGGGACGTAACGATAATGTTTTATAGGGTGTTCAACAGAGAAAAAGAAAAATCAAATGAGAGTGGATAACTTACCTTTCCATCTAAAGAGGATTGATTAGAATTCAACAAAAGAAAATTAGTCTAACTGATTTGATAGTCCAGTAGTTTATTAATTATTAAAAGAAGCTCTAATTTATATAATTACAAAGAGCAATACTATGTTCGGTAGAGTTTATCATTTTTTTTCTAGCATTTAATCAGCAAGTAATATTACTTATAAATTACAAAATTTACACCTTCATTTATTATCTTTTTATCCATACTTGCGATATTAATGTAAAGAAGTATGCTACGAAATTAATATTAGAGAGTTAATAAGTTTAATTAGAAGTTATTATCCAAAATTGATCAAAATTATCATCCGAAACAGAATACAATTATCATCCATAATCCTAAACCCTAAATCATCACCAACACAATTATCATCCGAAAAAGATTCAACTTATCACTCAAAATAAAATATAATTGTCATCCTTAACTTCACCATCACCATCACCACCATTACCAACCGTAGCAACACAGCCACCACCATCACAGCAACAAAAACAACAACAAATACTACCACCACAACCGCAATACAACAACAACAACGCAACTGAAAGAACAGAGGGTGGCGCGACGACGGCGACAGCAGCGCGGATGGAGGAGTAAAAAGGAGAAAAAGAGGAGGAAGAGACGGTGGCGGTTTTCGCGTGAAGAGAAGAAGAAGCGTGGCGGTAGCGGCATAGACGAGGAGGAGGAGGAAGAAGAAGTGGAAGAGGCGGTGGCGGCGCGAGTGACGGCTGCGATAGCATGGTGATAATGGTGATAAGCAAAGAGAAAAAGTTAGGATTAGCATTTCACACTTTGACTTATTCGCTTTCATAGGTTCCTAAATTTTGTGTGCTCCCTATACTCTTCCTAATGTAAAATATTTTATGCACTCTCTAATTTTTTTTTTAAAATGACATTTATGCGACCAATATAACACATAATTATTTTTGCGGCGTAAGATATGTGATTATATGCAACTAATATATAAATCTTTTATTTATATATATATATATAAGATTTTGATTATTAAGTTAAATAAAATAATTTTATCCTGTTGCATTTTTAATATTATTACTCTAAAATTAAATTCATATAAAATATAAAAAAGAAGTTATAAGTTTTTAGAAAAAGTTAATTCTCGATTTGATTTCTAAAGTTTTATTCTTTTACTAAAATGCTCTTTGAAGTTTATTTTATGCACTCTCTAATTTTTTTTTTTAAAATGACATTTATGCGACCAATATAACATATAATTATTTTTGCGGTGTGTAAGTTATGTGATTATATGCAACCAATATATAAATCTTTTATTTATATATATATATAAGATTTTGATTATTAAGTTAAATAAAATAATTTTATCCCGTTGCATTTTTAATATTATTACTCTAAAATTAAATTCATATAAAATATAAAAAAGAAGTTATAAGTTTTTAGAAAGAGTTAATTCTCGATTTGATTTCTAAAGTTTTATTCTTTTACTAAAATGGTCCTTGAAGTTTATTTTATCTCTGTTTAGTCTTCGAAATTTGGAAGTATACCTCACTTTAGTACGTGAGGCAACTTTTATCATTCATACATTAATGTCATATTGATATAAATAGACAGTCGTCACCGTAAATATCCAAACGATGCTTTTTTTTTTTTAAAATTAAAATTGTTCAAATTAAGTTGGAAAGATTGGTATTTAGGATTAGTAGTCAAGCAAAAATTTCTCAAAAAATATTCTTTAAACGATGTAGTTTTAACTCAATTTGAATGTTAATTATAAAACGAAATCATTTTGAATATTTATTGCGGTGGTCATTCATCTATATCATCATAGCTTGAACGTATAAGTAGTAAAAGTTGTCCCAAAAATTAAAGTGATATATATTTCTAAATTTTAAAAACTAAACAAAAGTAAAATAAATTTTAAAAATTATTTTAGCAAAAAATAGAACCAAATTAAGAATTATCATGAAAAATATGCAACTCTTTAACAAGGATATACTTGTTAAAGAGTATAACCCTCTTAATTTTTTTTTATTTTTTTGACAGCTATATCCCTCTTAATTCTTATTACTACTTGATTGTTGTCAACAGACATTAATGTTTATCATTTTTTTGGTTCATGAATACTCATCATTTATTCATCGTTTGACTAACATTTAATGTTTGTTCTGGTAACAAATTGTATCAATACGAAGAATGATTTCATCTTATATTTTAATATATTTTTGGTATAAGGGTTGTTTAGGGTATGTATTGGTGTAAAGTATATACTACTAATAACAACATAGCAATATTAGGGATACAATAATATTAAATTATTATATTTACTTTAACATTTATACTTTTGTATATATAATATTTATAATATTTAAAATTATTTATTTATTTCATCAAGAATTAATAAACACTAAACAAAGAAAATTTTTACTATTTAAGATAATTTTTATTGCTTTCCAAATATTTTCCTAACAAAATAGAAATAAAATGCAAAAATATTATTTACATATCAAAATTCAGTCACCAAATCAGTCATATATTTATATTTTAAATTATTTCTAATATATATTTTATATTTCAATATGTATTTTATATTGATGACTAATTTGATGACTGAATTTTAATATGTAAATAGTATAATCTTATAAAGTATACTTAAAAAAATGGTATGCCTAGTAAAAATACTTATTCAGGAACGGTCTTATGAGAAGAATGGAACAATTAGATCTCAATATCTCACTCAATGATTCATCATGTTTTACAAATGATGAAAATAAAAAAAATGAAAATGTCACAAAATCATTTCTTTAAAAATTTATTTATAATATATTAATTTAAAGATTAAGATACCTCCTAATTTCTTCTTTAAAAATACTAAATCTTTTACTATTTTGTTAGATAAGCAAAATTCAAATGACACAATTTTTTGCATCTTTTAGTATATTTTTTCAATTATTAAACCACATGAATCTACTCATATCACACACTAAATGCCTTCTTCTTCTCAATAAAATAATTAAATAAATATAAAGATGCTCATTGTTATTAATATCAAATAAATAACACTTAATTTTCTCTAAAGAGATTACTAAAATTAATTTTATTGCAAATATAAAGAACATTTTAAATACTAAATAACGCTTTAATTACTAAATATCCTATAATGGTTTTGGCGTCGGATAATTTAATCCGACAGTAAGTCGTTCCTATTAAATTTGTCGGATAGACTTTTTCGTTGAATTTTTAACAAAAGATTTAGGTAAAAAATCCAACTATTTTTGTATGTTTCTTGTAGGGTCACACATCATTTCTTTTATTATTGGGTATATTTAGCAAATTATCACATGAAGTAATATTCAATTTACATAATGCAATGGTTATACAGAAGTTAATTTTATACTATATCGAAATTATTTTTATAATACTTTTTAAATAATTCATATACTAATAATTTTACAAACAATATATTAACTTAAATTAAATAAAATTATTATCCACGATTTCCTAGTATTTTTTTTTTTTTGGACAAACCTAGTATCTTATTACAGGCTTAATAAATATCTGACAAAGGCTATTAACTAGGATAGAGAAGAGTCAAATAAGTATTAAATCCTTTTTGTCGCATAATATGTGTTATTTTTTAAATTTAATACAGCAATAATTAATTGCTAGCGTTTCACTTTGTTAAATTGTTTTATTCGCGTCTGACATATTTTCTAATGTATTTTCTAAAGAACCAACAATATTAGCAGTCCATAATAAATAATATTTTTTTTCTTTTTTTTTTCCTTCCTCTTTTCTAACTCTACCATTTTCCTAATCAATTTTTTTATTTTTCTATTAACTCCTTAACGTTAATTTCATAATATTATTCTTTATAAATAACACTTTTTAGCATTGTGTTGAACTAACCCATGCCAAATTGTGCCAATGTCACTCAATTTTTTTGAAAATTATTTTTTTCTACCTTAAGTGATAAAATTAAATTTTTTAAACATAAAAACTTTTACAATTAAAAAAACATTAATTAATATTGAATAATTAAAAACTAATTCATATATATACTTATTCTTTACTTATATATCCAATAAAATAAGAGATATACTAGAATGATATTATATTTACAAATTTGTCAATTAAGTTTAATTAAGATAAATTTAATTAATCTGACAAAAATCATATTCACACTAATTGATTAATTGATGAAGAAGAAAAAGGGAAAAGAAAGAAGAGGAGACTCGTAAGAAAGATGGGGATTTATTTGAACTCAGTAAAAATATTTGTATATATAATATTTTTTATACCAAAATTTACCCCAAAAAAATTATGTGCAAACATAAAATTAAACATCAAATTAACTATCATGTATTTGTGTATAAATATTAAATAGAAATATAATTTAACTTAATTTTTATACATAATTTAATATGTATTTTAACTCACAATTAATTTTTAGCGTACATTGTATATGGCTAAATTTGAAGAAAATGGGAAATGCTAAATTTTTTATCACAGAAAAGGAAATGAATCCAGGACAATAAATGAAAAGATGACTAAAAAAAAAAGCAGAATCAAAGTAAAATATTATAAATAGAATAAAATCTGTTAGATAAATTATTCAATTATTTTCTAACGATAAATAATTGATGCATTTACTTCTGTAAAAAAAATATAATAAAATTGGTGCATGTACGTACAAAAAGTTGTTATTATAAATAAGGGTTGAAGCTCCGTATGGTGAATACTACACCACATACACTATCTCTCAGTTCAGTAGTTCTTTGAAGCCCTTAACATTACAGCTCGTAGTACGGTGAGTTCAGTTCCTCTATAGATCTAAGTAACAACTTTAATATATATAATAAGGTTAGGATTATCGTAGTGCAATATATATCTAACAAATGTTTTTCATTATTTTTGTGTATAATATATACTCTCTAAGCTACTGACTTTATATAAAACAAAATGTCACCATTTTATACAGGTTGTGAACATGGCTCCAGCTTGGATGAATTCAAACTTTGATGGTGACAATAACAAGAAGAAGAAAGTGTTGTTCATAATGGGAGCAACAGGAACTGGAAAATCGAAACTTTCCATCAACTTGGGGACCCAATTCCCCTGTGAGATAATCAATTCAGACAAAATCCAAGTGTACAAAGGGCTTGACATTGTGACAAACAAGATCCCACAATCCCAACAATGTGACATTCCTCATCACTTGCTGAGCATAATTGATGACCCTGATTATGATTTCACGGCAAATGATTTCTGCAAGCATGTTCATGATGCCCTTGATATCATAATCGAAAATAATGGGCACATACCCATCATTGTTGGAGGCTCAAATTCATACCTTGAGGCATTAGTTGATGATGAATTTCGGTCCAACTATGAATGTTGCTTCATTTGTCTTGATGTGTCTTTGCCTGTTCTGTTTGAATACTTAGACAGAAGGTTGGATGAGATGGTTGATGCTGGTGCTGTTGATGAAATTCGGCGTGAGGCTTTTCTTCCCAACAATAATGGTGATTACTCTCGTGGGATTAGAAGAGCCATTGGAGTTGCTGAGTTTCATAGCTATTTGCACATTGAGAATGATCCAAGTGTTGATGAGGCTTATAAGAAACAGGTGTTTGATCATGCAATTAATAGCACCAAGATCAATACTCATAAGCTGGCTGAGAATCAAGTCATGAAGATCAATCGGATGATCAATCAGCTTGGTTGGAAAATGACCAGAATTGATTCTACACCTGTGTTTGAGGCTATGCTAGGTGGACAAGAAGATTACATGCATATTTATCATCAGCTTGTCTTCAAACCAGCTTTGGAGATGGCAAGGATGTTTCTGGACACTCACCAAGAATGAAAATTTCTCTTGTGATGAGCCAAAAATAATATATTATTATTATTATAAGAAAGATTATATTAATCCTAATAAATCATAAAATAAAGATAAATAACATTAATTATTAGAATGAAAAAAGTAAGCAAGCATATTTTCTTCTCTTATTTCAAAGCTTGTAGGTGCTTATGTTTTTGTCTTTTCAGAATAATGTATTATTCTGTATGTGGACAATTATGCATAAATGAATAATAATAATAAATATAAATAAAGAATTTGCAGCTATTCTTATTATTTTTTGGTTTACTACGGTTTCTCCTAATTAGATAGACGAAAAATTAATTCGTCGAAAATTAATCTATATTATGGATTAATTTTTTGTCTTCCTACTATGAATTTTGTGATCACGAGCATTATGTTGTTTTAATATTATATTATACTTCCGAGTCATCACTACCATGTATAAATGTATCTATTGTTAATTTTTTTTCAATTATTTTATTTGTTTTTCCTGGTATTTTATTTGAATTGAAGTGTCATAATTAAAATCGGAGTCTAATTAATTTTGGCATGCGACGTTGTTCTCGTTCAATATCTCTATATATTGAGTGCGCTATTAAGTAATAGTATCTTTGCTCGGTAACAAGGCTACACAAAATAAAATTGTGCTTTTTACTCTTATTTTGCGATATGATCCTGTTCTTGACCTAATGCGGGGGCAGAATATGTTTGTGATACGCTTCATAACTCGTTTGGGAATAATCAATTCGTGCTCAAAAATCTATAATAGAATCCGATCATAACTACTAAGTTATTATATTTGTGAATAAAGATATTAGATTATTCAGTAGATTTCTTATTATAATCTATATTTTCTGACAAAAATATATCAATTTCTATTAAAATCATGACCATAGGCGAAGTCATAAATATACTTTTGAAATATAAGTGATTTACCGAAAAAAAAAAAAAATAGGATTTGTAACTTGCTATCTACCTAATTTAAGTTAGTTGCGACAAATTCCACAAACATATGCTCTAAGGATGGTAGAGTAGTTTGCGGCGAAATTTTAAGAAATTATGATAGGAAATTTATTATTTATTGCAGTGTAAATCTTGGGATCTTTGTAAAATTTGAGGTATATTTCGAATAGTGAACCTAATTCGTAGTTTGGATTTTATTGAGGTGGAAGTTAAGGTAGATTCAGCGAATAATCGTTTTATTTGCGTCAACTTCATGCTTCTAGAATGTTAGTCTTAACAATTAAGCGAATGTATAATAATAAGAGAATAATGGAAATAATAAAAAGTAGGATAATAGTATGTTTTATATCCTTAATGCTCGTAAAAAATTTTAAAAATATTTGGTTTGGAACAAAAATAAACAATGAATTGAGAAGGGTTTGGAAGATCATGATTCAATTTTACTATTAGTGATTTTTATTGGTGTAAATTTTACTCTTAATCACTAACAAATTAAAAATATTAAGAATAAAATTGTCAATGATTAGAAATAAAATTAAATCAAATTAAATATTAAGAATATTTTTAAAATTTTTTACAAAAATTAGAAAATAAATCATACTTTTAAGCATATTAATATCTTATCTTACTAAAAAAAATAATTTCATTGCGATAAACTATAATCAAAACAGAAAATGTGATATGATGAAAAAAGAAACAAAAAGTATCTAATATATCTACCTAGCTCTATCTCTACCCAATAATAATCCAAATCCGATATTTAAGTTGTCACCCAAAAAAAAAAAAAAATCCGATATTTAAGTTGATGTGGAGCAATCTGATATAATCAACATCATAATGACGGGTTTCTAAACGGCCTAATCATTGAGCAGCAGAAACCCCGTTTTGGCACGTGACGTGATGTTAGTGGTGATAAGGTTAGTCCACTGTATGGTCAGTGGTGAGTTCCACAGGGGATAACTCCCTCTGGTGCCTTGTGCCATAGCTATGCGTATAAATAAGCGCAACAGAGTGTTTAACTTCTAGAGTTTGCTGCTGACTTTTCTGGTTTTCCCCCAAAACGAACCAAACCTTGCAAACAACAACTTTCTCTCTGCCGCCAACTAACCGGACCTCCGAGAACCTCGCCGGAAAAATATACTGCAACATGAAGATTAATGTCAAGACTCTCAAAGGAACTCACTTCCAAATCGAGGTGGAACCCCAGAACACGGTAATGCTTTGCAACGCAAAAAAAATTCCTAATTAGGTTTATGCTATCCAGTATCCACTGTGATTGTTTTGGCTTAGGGTTTTTTTTTTTTTTTTTTCATAAATTTAATTTACTATTTGAATTAATGTGTTGTTTAATTTCAAGTTTTTTTGTTTTTTTTTTAATGGTTTGTGGATTGTTAATGTTAGGTTGCTGATGTGAAGAGAAATATAGAGGGAGCACAAGGTGTTGATGTTTATCCAGCTTCACAACAAATGCTTATTCACCAGGGGAAAATGCTTAAAGATGACACAACCCTTGAAGACAATAAAGTTGCTGAGAATAGTTTTGTGG
>JASCZI010121077.1:21835-42544 GCA_036250425.1 Stylosanthes scabra | reverse complement strand
TTGTTTTACTGCTTTTTTTTTTTTTTTTTTTTGCATTGAATTGTTTTCTATGTTTGTATCCCTTTTTTGAAATCGTATGGTTTTAGTTTCTTGAGTTTATTGGGAAGAATAATGATAGGAAAGTAATGAAATTGTTGGAGTGATGACTGATAAAAAGTGTTTTGATATATTTTGCTTCTTTTCGTGAGGATGGAAAAGCATAAATATTGTTCATGCTTTAGTAGTAGTCTTGCTGTTAAAATGCTTTGGTGTGGCCTTTTCAGAGTAAGGTATCATCAAGTGGTGCCTCATCTGCATCATCTACTTCTGCAAACCAGGTGAGTACAAGTTCGACATTTTGATTTGTTTCATGTGTCCCCCTCAATGCATGTGTGAACCGGTTCGAAGGCAATTTATAGTAACAAGTTTTTCAAATGTTTTTGTCATGATTCTATGTGGATACGTATATGTTAATAAGAGATTGTATATTTATGGCATTTTTTTTTTTGGTTGAAAATCTTAGCTACATAATAATATTCCATAGTTTGATTCCTTTATTATTTAGGTTTTGTTTCAGCTACATCTTTAATCACGGTGAATTGTCATTGTTCTTTACTTTAATTTATTGCGTTGTTTCCATTTACCCGTGACTTAATTGTTTAGGCAACTCAACCTGCAAGTTCTTTGCCTCTCACTTCAGTGCCATCCTCAACATCGCAACCTCCTACTTCGACCGTTGGACAGTGAGTTCATATTTATTTTCCTTTCCCTGAGTTTCAGTGCAATGTAAAGCCCTTTTTTGAGTCATATTTTATAATTCTTTATTTCTAATACTTTTGGTTTCCAGAGGAGTATCCAACCCTGAGCAAATTCCTATCACAACACCTGCTAGGTGAGTATCTGTCATAGTATGCGTCAATCTTGAAGTCTAATAAGCTATTTTGTGTATTATGGTTATTGTAGTGATACAGCCGGCATCTATGGACAAGCAGCATCTAACCTGATTTCAGGAAGCAACTTAGAATCAACTGTTCAACAAATACTAGAAATGGGTGGGGGAAGTTGGGATCGAGATACTGTTATTCGGGCTCTTCGTGCAGCATTTAACAATCCTGAAAGAGCTATTGAGTATCTCTATTCAGTAAGTATTTGCCCAGACCATGGCTTCTTTTGCATGTTTTATGTGGAGGCTTCTAGATGCTAAATTGTTAGCTTTTTCTGTTTCATCATTTTTAGTTTTTAAGAGATTCAAACCCTTATCGCTTCATTTGGATTCAGCCCATTCATGATGCATTATTGCTCCTAGTCTTTGTTATTTCAATTCTAATGATGCATAATCCATGATGTGTGTTTTAATTGATACACTCATACACCATTTTTCCTTTAGGGCATTCCTGAGCAAGCTGAAGTACCAGCAGTTGCCAGATCCCCCACTGCTGGGCTGGCAGCGAACCCTTCAGTACAGGCTCAGGCCCAGCAGCCTCAAGCCCAAGTTGCTCCTTCTGGTGGGCCTAACACCAACCCACTCAACCTCTTTCCCCAGGTATATACTAACTATTGAGCAAAAGTTGAACATTATTGAGAGTTAAATTGACAATATTTTGATCAGGGCATTCCTGATATGGGTGCAAACGAAAATGCGGGTGACTTGGATTTCTTGCGAAACAGTCAACAGGTATTTCCATTGATTTTATTACAGGAGCTATGTCACAACTTAAATTTTTATTGCATTTATTTATATTTTTAATATACTTGTTTGACATTATTTCAGTTCCAAGCACTGAGAGCAATGGTGCAAGCGAATCCTCAGATTTTGCAGGTATTTTTGGTGTTACTACAATTGAGGATTAGGACCTCCTTTTTTTTTTCAAGGACATCATTGATTATTTTCATCTTTCCAATACAGCCCATGCTTCAGGAGTTGGGAAGACAAAACCCAAATCTAATGCAGCTCATCCAAGAGCATCAAGCTGATTTCTTACGCCTGATAAATGAACCCGATGCAGAAGGGTAAGATGATGAATTGCTTAAGTTTGTAGCCTTTTGTTTTATCTTTCCATATGAAGTGTTGGACGAGTAAGCACATACTATAGTCCTCACTTGTAGTCCCTAGTGTTTATGGCATTTTACTAACTTCATAAAACGATGTTTGTATGCTAAGGCTGTTGTTGTTTTGAATTGTTTGATCAGGAATCTACCAAGTGAGTTGGCTTCCGCAATGCCGCAGACCATCACTGTCACCCCAGAGGAGAATGAGGCTATTCAAAGGGTAAGCCATTTAGAATACTTTCCACTGAAATTTGTTTATCATAGAGAATGTACTTGTTGGTGGTATCTTATATGTGTCCCTATGCCCTATGTTTCTCTTTTGCAGCTTCAAGATATGGGATTTGATAGAGATCTTGTATTGGAGGTGTTCTTTGCATGCAACAAAAACGAGGAGCTGGCAGCCAACTATCTTTTGGATCACCAGAATGAATTTGAGGACTAGTCAAAGATTCTGTTTCATCTTCACTAGCTAATAGCTATTCTTCTTGTGTTCTTTACTTAGCATCTTATTCTGAACCATGGACTCCTGGAGTAGTGCCAATGTTAATATTTATTTACTTTTTTAATTTTATTGTCCTTGGGAACCATAATATCAGGTAGATTACTTCACACCATTGACTGAAAAATATAATCATCTTTACCAAGAAATCAATCAATCCATATGTTCCTTTCTTACTATGCAGCCGAATATTTTCCCTATGTACTCCCTCTTCTCTTCTCTACTCTACTCTAATTTGTCTGCATGTTTTTTGTTTCAACAATCCAACTTGTTTATCTTCTTATATCAGCTTATTTTTAAAACACATGCATTTTTTCATGATAGTTGATTTTGATGGTCATATAATATATCGACCATCTAAATGATTTATATATGCTAGTGGTAGATATGGATAGTAATTCAAACTTTGATGTACGCTAAAATTATATCCATACTTACTATCCATAGAGACACTCATAATTTATGGTTGATCATTATTTACCTCTTCAAAATGATTCAATTAGTAATAATCAATGACAAAAATGACAAGCTTCTACTTCTAAAGAAAGTACAAAATATTTTTAATTATTTTACTCAAAATATTAAAATTAGATATGATTATACATGGTGAAATAATAACTAATCTTTGCATAATTTCATATTGACAGAATCATAGTGTAGCCATAATTTAGTTAACACTTAACAGCATAACTTTATAGAGTTCATAGAGTTCTCCATTTCCAAGTCCTCAGAGTATATTCTTTGCTGCTTGGCCTTGCTTTCCTTGTTGCGTGTTTTAGAGCTCCATTTCAATTCTATCCAAAAAGGTGAGAAGAATTTAGAAGTTCTTTTCATTGATTTGTTTTCAACATTTAATTTCTTTTAACAATAAAATGGTTAGTGCCATTTTTTCTCCATAATTATTGCCCATAAAATGCTTTTAATTAGGTGGAAACTCACCATTGCAGTTAATCTTCACTTTATCACATTTTAATTAATCGTATTTTTAACTATTGTTCTTGGAGATTGTTCTTGGAGATTTAGCAGTTTATCCTATGTTGCACAAATAAGTAAATTTTATAAAATTTAAGAGATAAATAATATATTTTAACTAATAAAATAAATTTTTATTTTCAAATAAATATTTAAATAATCAATTTAACATATTAAATATCATATTTAAATAATTTTGGAATAAAAAATTGAAAAACAAAAAAAATTACTCAAAATAATATGATTTTAAATTAATTTTAACAAAAATATATATTTACCCGTATTCAAAACGTATCCAATCGTACTCGTATATGATACGGTTACTTTTTAAAAATAGGCGTATCGTGGATCACAGAATTTACCACTTATTTAACAATCTATTACTGGTGTCTCAACATCTTCACCCATCAAATAACCAAATTTCAACCGATCTAAGCAAATCAATTTTTTTTTCTTTTTAATATAATTTCATCATCACATTGTTAGTATGTGCCACGTGGCATGAGTTTAGAAGTGAGGGAGTTCGGTGAATGTGTGGTGAGGTCCACAGAGCATAACTCCCGAGTTGGCATGGGTGATGGGCCCATAAATATAAGTGCAAAAGAGCTTTCCACACAACACAAGTTCCAAACTTGTTTTGCAAAACAAGCAAAGCACACAAAAACATCTCTCTCAGCCGCGTGCGGTGGTAACCGGTCCTCCGGGAAGCTCACCCAAATATACTCCAACATGAAGATTAATGTCAAGACCCTTAAAGGAACTCACTTTGAAATCCAAGTGCAACCGCAAGACACGGTAATGCTCTACAACGCCAAAAACGTTCTTAATTAGGTTTATGCTCTTCCCTGTTGGAGGATTTTGATAAACATATTTTTGTGTGTTTAGGGTAATTGACTATTGAATATTGTAATTGATATGTGTATTGAATTAATGGATATTTGGATTGTTAATGTTAGGTTGCTGATGTGAAGAGAAACATAGAGGGAAATCAAGGTGCTCAAGTTTATCCAGCTGCACAGCAAATGCTTATTCATCAGGGTAAAGTGCTTAAGGATGACACAACCCTTGAAGACAATAAAGTTGCTGAAAATAGTTTTGTGGTGATCATGCTATCCAAGGTGATTACTGATCATTGGTCTTGTTCTATTTTTGGATTGAATTGTTTCCTTTATTTGTTTTAGAAATCTGGAGGAGAGAGTAATTATTTGAGTTTATTGGGGTGAAAGAATATTAATAGGAAAACACTGAATATGTTAATACTTTTCCTTGTGGTTGAGTATGGGAGAACAAGAGAAACCTTTCATGCTTTAGTAGTATTTATTTTCTGTAGCTTACAACTTAAAGTATTTGTAATGATGTCATTGTAGAGCAAGGTATCATCAGGTGAAGCCTCAACCACATCATCTGCATCTGCGAAACAGGTGAGTACAAGGTTTACATTTTTAGCTTATGATTTGTCTTTGCAACTATTTTCAGTTTCTCTAAATCACCCTTTTTTTTTTACTTGCTTATATAAGTGTACTCGTCAAACGTATTGACTCTTGTTTACTATAACACACTGAGTTGATGTATATACTCTTGTTTTGTCTAATCCTCTCAATGCATGTGCAAATTGAGGAGTGCAAACATGCATTTGGAGACATGTATAAATGCTTTTGTCATGCTCTCTGTGTAAATATATTCTGATATTTTTGGTCAAACAAATATTGGATGTAGATAACATTTTTTTTTTTATTAATAATATTCTGTAGTGTGGTTTCTCTGTTATGTATATCTTTATATTTTTGTACTTTAAATTTTCTATTGTTCTTAGCTTCTTTTTGTGCTGTTTCATTTGCATGTGACTTACATTTCTAGGCAACTCAACCTACAAGTTCTTTGCCTCCCACTTCATTGCCATCCTCAACATCTCAACCTCCTGCTCCTGCTTCAACTGTTGGACAGTGAGTTCATATAATCATATTCGTTTGTCCCAAAGTTTCAATGCAATTGAGTGTTCTTGTTTTTGGAGTCTTAATGTAAAATCCTCCATTTGTCGTACTTTTCTTTGTAGGGGAGTATCCAATTCTGAGCAAAATCCTGTTACAACTCCTTCTAGGTGAGCACCTACCATTTTCTCTATCATGAACAGCTGTTTCGTACTTAAATATAGTTGGTCATTTGTGCCAACCTTGAAGCCTATCAGCCATCCTGTTGTAGACAAATATCTGATCTTGATCTTCTGTTTCTTTGACACTTTATAAGATGAATATTTAGCTTAGTCATCATCAATGTGGGTAGTTAAATAAAGATTTTGTATATTCTGGCTGTGGCAGTGATGTGGCCGGCATTTATGGCGAAGCAGCATCAAACCTCATTTCAGATAGCAATTTTGAATCGACTATTCAACAGATACTAGACATGGGGGGAGGTAGTTGGGATCGAGACATTGTTATCCGTGCTCTTAATGCAGCATATAACAATCCTGAAAGAGCTGTTGAGTATCTCTATTCAGTAAGTACTCACTAAATTCTGGTTTTGTTGGTTTCTTTTTTCTTTCATGTTAAATATGAATAATTGATACAACATTTATTTGTGACTGTTAGGGCATTCCTGGACGAGCTGAAGTACCAGCAATTCCAAGAGCCCCCACTATTGGGGAGGCAGCGAACCCTTTAGGTGAGGCTCAGGGTCAAGCCCAAGATGCACCTTCTGGTGGACCCAACACCAACCCGCTCAACCTCTTTCCCCAGGTATATAATAGCCATTGAGTATAACTTATACATTATGAATATTGGGTAGTAAATTGACAATATTTTGAACAGGGTATTCCTGATATGGGTGTAAATGAAAATGCGGGCGACTTGGATTTTCTGCGAAACAGTCAACAGGTATTTTTAATTTCATTGTTCGGGTGTTATGTCACATCTTAAATTTATTTATTTATTGTTCATTGTTGCTGTTCTGAATTCTGAGATTGTTTGACATTTCAGTTTCAAGCCCTGAGAGCGATGGTGCAAGCAAATCCCCAGATTTTGCAGGTATTATTGGTGTTTGTTGATCCACTTGCAACATTATTGATTAGGACCTCATCTTGTTAAGGCACGTTGTTAATTATTTTGTACTTCTATTGCAGCCCATGCTGCAGGAATTGGGTAGACAAAATCCACACCTAATGCAGCTCATCCAAGAGCATCAGGCTGATTTCTTACGCTTGATAAATGAACCTGATGGAGAAGAGTAAGCTGATGAATTTCTTAAGTTTGTAGCCTTTTTTTTTTTTAGTTATTCCATTCATATTGTATGAGTATGAACAGTTGGATGAGTAAACACATCCTTGTACAAATCCCCCACATGTAGAAATGCAGAGTCCCAAGTGCATCTGGGATTTTATTGACTTCATAAGACGTTTGTTTTCTAAGGTTGTTGTTTTGAATTGTGTGATCAGGAATCTACCGAGTGATTTGGCTGCTGCAATGCCGCAGACCATCACTGTCACCCCAGAAGAGAATGAGGCTATTCAAAGGGTAAGCCATTGAGAATACTCTCCACTGAAATTTGTTTATGATAGAGAATGCACTTGTTTGCCAGTATCTTATTCGTGTCCCTATGTTTCTCTTTTGCAGCTTCAAGATATGGGATTTGATAGAGATCTTGTATTGGAGGTGTTCTTTGCATGTAACAAAAACGAGGAGCTGGCAGCCAATTATCTTTTGGATCACCATAATGAGTTTGAAGACTAAGTAAATGGTTCTGTTTTATATTCACCTGCTATGCTCATTTGATGTCGTTGCTTATCATCTGAACTCTTCGGAGAAGTGGCAATGTCGATACTTATTTGGTTATTATTGATCCTCGTGAACCATACTGCCTGTAGTCTGTAGATTATTAATTCTGACCATTGACTGAAAATTATAATCATCTTTACCAAGAAATTGATAGGTGCTTTTATTCTTTGCAGCCGTAATTTTTCCACCCCCCACTCCTGCTCCTTTTTCTTTAATTTCATTTGACTTGTTTTATTTACGTCTCATTAAGTGGAGGAGATGGAAATTTGAAGAAGATCTCACAAATGGTTATGCTATTAAAATCTATAGAGAGGATTAAGAAGGTGATGGGCTACGTTTGTCCTTCTACATCAGATAAATTATCGTTTGAATGTGATCTGGTGATTATTTCATTGGGTCTTCTAACTAAGTTGTGTGAATTCAATTCATCTCTGTGCTCGGTGTGTAACACTAAATCGAAGGTCATTGATCTCAGCGGTGTTTAACGATTTGTTTTATGTGCTTCGTTTGGACATGAGCCAAATGCCTCGTGATAACCAAAATTCTAGTTATTATGATCCGTGAGCATTGTTGATTGCTTAGGGAAAATGTAACCTAAGTTTTATGCTGAATAAACTATCTCTCTATCATGATTTATTGGCGGTGGATTGATTCTACACGCTAAGAAACCGTGAGCAAAACAACATTTGAGTCAAAGAAAATCTGAATCGCGTAAGCTTAACGAAAAATACCAGTTTTTGCAATGGTTCTAACCATTATGGATTTATGGCATATATGCAATCAAGTCCAATCACTAGCAAGTTGCATCTCTGAGATAAAACTCATTTTGCACTCATGCGTGCAAACTTGGTACATCAGTACTTGCTCCATAACCCTAAAGACTAATCAGACTTATTTCCATGTCTATTATGCATCTTGAATGTAGCAGGGGCTGACCGAGCACAAACATAGTACTCCGAATGCAAAAGCTATTTGCATGATGATGCTATCTTGGATAAAAACCGGTCTGAGAAGCCATAGCGTCAAGTATTCTTTGCTCAAGATTAGCTTCATCGATCCACATCGAGCTTTGTTGACGCAGCAACTCTTTCTTTTCTGCCATCTTGTCACCATGCTTTTTGACTTTCATCCTCCAATTTTCAAGTTTCTCAGCTCTTTCTTTTAACTGGGTTCATAAAAATGACACATCAGTTCATGGCAATAAGAGGTTTAACTTTAAAACACATGAAACCAATGCTGTGTGCAACAACTTGGTCGGAGTATCTCTCTAGCACATCTGAAAAGTTCTACACTTCCAAAAATATAAAAAACTAAACCTCCAAAATCCAGGTCGGAGTTTCTACATTTTTATCCATAACAAATAAGAAACTAATTCCTATTTTATAAGTGGTTTTGTTGACATATAAAGTATAAACCAGAACGAACCAATTGACAGATAAATGTAAAACAAAGATCATAAAGGCAATAAAATTAGAAATGCTTGATTATATAGCTAAGTAATGAACAATAACAATGAACAAGGGCGAATCAATAGTGTGGTGTAATTACAACTACTCATCTAGCCACTTTATTTCAGATAAGAATACCAGCTCTCTAATGTTAATTACTAAGGGCAGAAGCTTGGAAAAAGAAGCAAAATCAAAGGCAGATTAATTAGATCAAAGATTGAGCACATATATGTACACTAATTATCCACTGAGACTAATTAACAAACATTTGATGTGCATGTTAACTCAAAGCAACAATTAAGCAAATCATCGAACACTTGGTGTGCACAGCTCAGTGGAGAAAGAAAAAAAATGAAAACTTACGAGTGTTTCTCTGAATTCTTGCTGTGCGATCTTGCGCTCCTGAGCCCTGATTTGGGCGGCTTCGGCCTTGAGCTTCTTGCGCTCCTCATTGGCAACTCTAAGGGCTTCTCTGCGAGCTTCGTCCTTGCGCTGTTTCTCGATCTGAAGCAGCTCCATCTCGTGGATGTACTGCTTGCGAACCTCCTTAACCTGCTTCGCGTATTCTCTTCGGAGCATCGCCAGCTTCGCCTCAGCCTCCTTCGGGTCCTTCGGAGGCTGCCAGCTCCCGAGGAAGGTGTTGGAATCTAGGAACTTGTGGTTCTGGCGGTGGTTGTTGTGGTGCGAGGCAGTGGCGAAAGAGCGAACAATGGCGGTGAAGGAGGAGGAGGAACAGGATGATGAACGGAAGAGAGCGTGACGAGTCGCCATGGTCACCAGCAGACAGTGGATGGATCCTAAACCTAATTACTACAAAAAGGAAAACAACGAACAAATATTACTTTTTTTTTTAATAAAAATAGCAGTCATCCAAATTAATTTGTTGTTGTTGTCTAATTATCCAAATTAATTGAAAATTCTAAAAAATACTTTAGAAACTGCTTTGAAAATTTTTAAAATTTTTGGGGATTATTTTATTTTTAATTCAATACAAATTATAAATGATGAAGTATCTAATAAAAATAACAATTAAAAAAAACCTAAAAGATTAAGATTAAAGTATCATATTCTAAAAATTCTAGGGACTGTTGTTATATTTCTTTCTATTTGCCTTTTTATTTTAAGTTTTAAGAAAGGATTGATTGAATTCATACAAAAATGCAAGGTTGTTACTTGTTAGCAGCAAATTAATTGATTATAGTCATCAAAATATATTTCTACTCTTCATTCTTGACCATATCATATAACATTATTTTTTCACACATAGCTACATTAGTCATTGTGATACTACTTTTAAATTTCTTTTTCTTGGCTATATTTCACATATATCGATGACTCCTATGTAATATGTATATTTTAGTTTAAGCTCTAGCATGCAAGAATTATTAATTATTAATTATGTATTTCCCAACTTTAGCAGCAGCCAAATAAGAGAATACTATATTGGCAAGGTAGCTTACTGCTAAATAACTAATTACTATTTCCTGTAACAACTTCAACCAAATTGGACCAAATAGTAATTTATTATTATTACTACTTCAAAATCTCCAACTATAACAGAGTGATGGTTTTAAAGTTTTTGACCTTTCAAACAAGTTTCAACTTTCAAGAGAATAGGTCGTATCCATACTAAGTTGTCACCTTTTTTAATTTTTATTCCATGAAAGCTCTCAGAAACAACTTCATAGAAAGAACCTTTCAATTACTCTACACATCTATCAATTAAAAATAGAAAAAGAAGCAGCTAAGTAATTATGTAAGAGCTAACCAAGTTCAAGACTAGACCAATTCAAATTCTCAAATCATTCATTCATATATATATATATATATATATATATATATATATATGTAATTGCTAGCAGGTTTCACCAAACTAGAAAGAAGTTGAAGAGGAAACATCAAAGATGGGTCTGCTTGGAAAAAACTTGAGTTCCAAAATAAGAAATATGGCAACACTTGCTGTATCTAGGATTGCAATCTTGAAGAACCACCACAAAGCTCGAGCTTCTTATGCCTATTCTGATACTGCTCAACTCTTGCGCCTTGGTTATCATGACCATGCTCTACTTCGTGTATGCACCACCACCATCTTCATTATGCTCACTTTTACATTCTTTGAAACTCTAAAACCCTTTTATTCTTATAGCAAAAACAATCTCTGTATTCTTTACATGTAAAACAATCTCTATTATCATTTGGAACTTTCCAACAGGAAAACCCAATAAGCATATATGTATGTGTTAATTTGTATTATTCTTATTAATAGGTGGAGCATTGGATAAACGAGCAGAACATATTGGATGTGTTTGTCATGGTAGAAAATTACTGTAACTACCTGAGACAAAATGCAGAACTACTTGAGAAGAGCAGGTTAGTTTATACTTCATAGTTTTTCAGTTTTCTTGTCTTGTCAATTCTGTGGTGGTTGAGTGAACCAAACTAAGTGGTTATTAATTGTTTATTTTACATTAGGGATTTTCCTAATGAGCTCAAGGAAGCAACATCTAGCCTTATCTTTGCATCCTCAAGGTGTGGAGAATTTCCTGAACTGCACAAGATTCATGAGATTTTGACATCAAAGCTTGGGAAAGAGTTCGCCGATCAAGCTATTGAGTTGCATAGAAATAATGGAGTGAACGATAAGGTGCTGGCTCTATAAATAATGATATTGCTAGAGCATGCTTTTAAGAGAATGATTGCAGCATTCTGATAAAATTTTTTTAATATGCTTGGCTTACACAGATGATAGAAAAGCTTTCAACAAGACAGCCGAATACGGAAATCAGAATGAAAGCGCTGAAACAGATTGCTGAGGAAATTGGAGTTACTTTACATTTTAAGCAGGAACCTATGTTGACAAATGTGGTAAGAAAACCATTTCCATGGAGAAATAACATGCATTGACTGAATTGTGACATTGAATACCTAATTTCTCTTGTAAAATTGCAGAACAAATGGCATGGTGAAGCGAAAACCAAACAAGGGAGCAGCGTTAATGATCCTAAGCATGAAAATATAATCATGGAAGAGGGTTCATATGATAACATGAAAACATCATCAAGGAACTCTAAGTTGATTCCCAGTGAACAGGTCAAGGGAGATTCAAATATTGCACGTAAACAGAATGAAGAGAGTGTTGAAGAAAGAACAAACCCTTCTTACCAAGATAGAAGGTGGAAACAACATGGCCCTCAAATTGATCCCAACCAAACTCCAGTAGTAACAGCGAATATTACGAAGCATAGTCACATGCATCGTGATCATGTGGATCGGAAGATCATGTCAGTTAGAACCAGATTAGCATAGAGATGAACAATTCTTTTATTTCTTTATTTTTTTAATAAATTTTTGTACATTATTTGTTGTTTCATTTTTATTACATTTGGAATTAAGATGTAAGAGTTTTTGGTTATGGTCCTATGAAGGACGGTTTAGAACTATATGTATATAGAACAGTTTGGAATGTTCTTTTCCTTGAGTTGAATATTAGGATATATAAGTAAAGATTGATCTAAAAGAATTGTTGACTTGTGTTGGATACATAGCAACATAGCAGAAAGACAAAGATGTAGAGTGCAATGCAATATAACAGAATAAGCATACCATTAAGAGGGGAACATTCTATTGACACTAAAAACATTAAACAAGAAGAATGAAAAAAAGAAAAAGGTTTGGTTTGCATCTGCAGAATATTGTACAGTGAGGATTATGCGAGGTTGCCGCCACTCTGCTGCCATAAATTGATGATATCAGTGGCTTGGTTAAGGAGAATGATCATCTGCTTCTGAGATATCCAAGGCTTGCTCTCAAGCAATTCCTTGAGCTCTTCCCAAGCATCTTTCCTTGGCCAAAAGTAATAAGGGCTGAGAGGGACAGTTCCATGGCCTGGTATCATTTGATCAAGTGCAATCCCAATGTTCTTCTCCATCCATATGAACTTCAACACAAGTCTTGGCTTCTCTGTTGGCTTCACTACCACTCCAAGCTTCTGAATCACAACCATCAATATCAAAATACAACACAGTAATAATATGATAAACATGTCAATTCAGGTAATGAGAACAATTTTAAATTTCTGCACCCCTTTTGAAAGAAGTAACTGGAATTACAAGAACGTCCTACATATAATCAATTATGCTTCACTACAAATAAGAGTGAATTTTTTTTTAAAAAATTAATCAGGAAAAGTGTAACTTTTCAAGGGGAAGCTGAACCTGAGGCTGGGGAGGGGACTCTGAAGTGGCATCATCTTCACCAAGGATTTGTTGAGCAGCGTCAGCTTGTGCCGCAAAAGCAGAGAGCTTTGAAGAAGAGAAAAGGGACTTTGAATTGGGAAAGAGTGAGACTTTGATGGGTCGGAGAGCGAGGCTTTGAGAATGCGAGGGAAAAGTTGAAGGCTTTAGGGAGAGAGAGGGAACCACGTTTGGTTGAAGAAGCGCCATGGACATGGACAACATATCTCTCTTCACTCTTCACTCTTCTGAATGTGAGTTTTCAACAGAGAGAAAGAGAGAGATAAGCAGAAGTGATAGTGAAGAATGAGGATAAGGAAACACCCTTTTTTGGACCCGCCCGATTCACTTTAAATCGGGTACCTACTAATATATTTTTTTTTCTTAAAAAAGTTAAAAAAAAAAAATCTCGTTTAGGCCACCAGACTATCTAATCCTATATATATTCTTGTACTCATTATTTGAGAACAAATAATTAAAATTGCAATATAAATTTTTTTGCATAAACCATATATAAAAATTAATAATTTTAATCTCAATCATTTTCTTTTTTTTTTTTTTTTCCTAGCAAACATTTGTCAAACGCATATGATAATAGCTCCTTTAAATAATACAAATGACATTTATCTTTATCATTTCCAAATTGATAATAGGGCTTGAAGAATGCTATATACATCAAAATCAATCATTATATATGTATGTATAAATAATGTGTTATTTAACTCCCTTTTTCAATATATATTTTGTGCTCCAATATATATTTGATCACTTATAATTTAGTAAAATTTTATTATAAATAGCTATGTGTTGAGGGTAATATCTCCCAAATTGGAAATAACAAAGAGAATCAATCAATAGCCGATTCCTCTATGTAGAGCCTAAAACTGTAAACGACCATTAAACCAAAGCTCCAATTTTAATTATGAATCAATATCAACTAAACCATCAAATGAGACCCTAAGGATCAGTAAATTGGTATATTCTTGATGTCCCTTAAACTTCCACCCCAAAAATTGGGGAGTCTAAGACTCAAAGGCTTTTAAGACCAAGCCTCAATGTGAAATCTACCATACTTTTCTAGTGACCTAATCCACCTAGCTGCATCTTCCCTTGAAACCTCATTTTCTTTAGATACAATGTCCTCAAAAGCTGAAGTTACATCTGCAGGCATTTTGGTAGAAGAACCAGCTATATAAACAGCAGCACCCTGGGCTAACAGGTTCCATATCCTCTGGCTTTGTTCCCTCATCTTGTGCTGAACATAAACCTTTTGGGGCTGGTCTCTTGAGAAAGCAACATAGAATCCTCCACCCTTTGCTTCTGAAAGTACCCCATTGTTCTGTGAATGAGATAACCAAAAGTCTCGGTACAAAAAGTCAATGTCTTCGTTCCGACAGCCAAAGATGAAAATAATTGGAGCAACGGGGTCAGTTTTACTTTGCAATGCTCTTTCCTCCACAAATCCGCGAAAAGGTGCACATCCTGTCCCAGGTCCAACTAGTATGAGGGGAAGCGATGGTGGCGGCCTTGGAAGGCAACCTTTATGGATCCAAGATGGAATATACATGACTGCTTATTAAACAAAAATAAACAAATAAATAAATTAGGCACACCAAGGGGTGAAGAGATGGTTATTTCACTACAATAAATAGCGAGAAGTGGGTTATACCGTCTTGAGGATCTAATGCAGCTAGCCATGAGGAACATAGACCTTTTTTCTTCCTCTTGTAAGGTGTTGTCCATGACACTACATCCACAGTCAAGTGTACTTGATTCGGGTGCACTAAGTGAGAAGATGATATGGAGAATGCTCTTCTTTTCAATGGAGGAACCAATTGCACTAGCCACTCAAATGGCATTTGTACGGAAGGAAAATCCTCTAATACCTTTTTATTTTTAAGAGAGGAAGGGGGTGGATGGAGACAAAGAACAGGCATGTGTGTTAAGTTAGATCCAGGAAATGGACAACAGAGCAAAAGCAGATAATCCAAGAGTAAACAACACATAACTGAAAGCTAAATTTGAAAGCTATCATTCATTTAAGGAGGCTATCTTATCCTCCTCCTTTCCAATTCTGTTCAATTTATTCTTCAATGCATAATCATTCATCACTTTATCGGACAGAAAATACTATACTGCTAATGCGCATCAGGAAGAAAAAAAAAGTGCCTATTAAGCTGTATAAAGAATTAGAAAAACTAAGTGACTCACATCAAATAATGTCAGACACCACTCATTGACCTTACCTCAAGAACGGTTCTCCTTTCCTTCTGGTTGTATTGATACAGGTCATCTCTTCCTTCAGGTGAAGCAAAATACTGGAGTCTTTCCCTCTCATGTTCAGCTGTTGCAAAAAAACTCATAACCTGCAATATCAAATTATTAAAATTAGATTTTAATCGAGGAAGTTACAGGCACATAAAGATGTTTATATAATCCATCATGGATGACAGAGTAATTGGAATTTTAAACAACACTAAGAAATTTAACACTAGTGTTCATCACCAAGATCATTTTATTAACTTTATTCAATTGCCTCATCCAAGGTGAAAACTTCTAAATCTGAAGGACATAAAAGAAAATAAAGGCAAACTGTTAAAAGAATAGTCAAAACATAATGCATCTTGCCTCAAAGAAATACCGTCGAGGGGAAGCTGAAGCTATGTCCATTGTGAGCTCCACAAAAGTTCTTAATTTTACAGGGACTCTAGTCTCGCTATCAATACAATCATCCATTTCTCTTGGATTAACCTGAAATTTAGTGGCTTGGTAGCAAAGTTTAGACATGTGCACCACACATATATAGGAAGGTGGGAAGCATGGTATAAACTCAATCAATGCCAACCAAGGTAGAAGAACCTCATCCTAAAGAAGAATACATTACATTATAATTTATATTAAAAAGACTCACAGTGATGAATGTATCAGGATCCAAGTTACAACGTTGTATGAAAGAATCAATTGAAGCTGAATCCTGACCAGGGAGAATTTCAAGAACATCCCCAATATCATATTCAATGGCCTGAAGAAATAAAGAAGCATCTTTTAATTCAAATGAGGAAGATGACTAACCTAGTAGTTATTTTACCACATCAGGTGGAAAAAAAGTTTGAAACAACATAATCTATTCTTAATACGATGAAATATCATACCAAAAGTAATTAGATAAGTAACAAAGTTATAGTCTATATATTAAAGACACAGGATAACCTACATTTGAAACAAATTCAAATTCAAAATGGTGGACATCTTTTCCACCATTTGGCCTTGTCAAAGGAAGATTCCTTACCTGCATGAACAGAATCAAATAAATTAAAGCAATCAACGTATATTGAATATATATAGAGTTTTCCATGTGAGTTTATATAAGTCCCCATCTTAATGGATGTAAACCTCTACACGGCTATGCAATAATAAAGTGACTTAACAAATACCATCTTGAGAAAGCAGTCAGGCCTACATTTGTCAGAAGATAATTTTCCAGGATGCATTGAACGTGCACTCCCAATTTGAATATCAAGATTAGTTAAATCTGAAAGTCACATGTTAATCTAGTCAAATATATCACAAAAAATGGAAATTAAACAAGCGTAACTTAAACTGTTAGAGGTGCAGCTCAACTACAGTGAACCATGTATAGTATGGGAAAGCAAATACTTTATATCATCATAATAATATTATATAAGATGTTGGCCAAATATGAGAAGATCTTAATCAGTTTGGGATACCTGATGCAGTAGAAAAACTTGAATCAACATTTTTAATGTTGTGATATGTGATTTGGACTTTGGGTTGATCAATCAGTACTTTGTCTTGAATCACAACATCAGGGCCATTTGGGAAGAATTCTGGTTTAATCATATTCAGTGTTCTCCACAGAGAAGACATCCAAGGATCCAGAGAACCCTCATAGCTACAACAAACAGTTATGCAATTTAGTCATTCTAAAAAGAAAAAGATTACATTATAATATATAAAGAATGAAAATTTAATTTTTTATCTAAGAATAGATGAATTCAATTGAAAATCAAATCAACTTCAAAACATAAGGCTGAGGACATCAAATCATCCATAGCTGGTAGTTAATATTACAAACCCATGATTTGTCAAGGATAAGGTCTCTAGAATGTTTATAAGTGAGAGGGGCATCCCTCACCTCTTGAACTAGCTTCTAGATGAGTTATGCCCACACTCAATTTCCACATGTTGCATTGAGCATGGAAGAGCATATCCAATATAGTTCAACCACCTACCTGCAGATAATCATGCCTGCCAATTTCACACTCTAGATGTTTATGCCTAGATGTTTAGGGTTTCTGGCATGAAAAGAATATATTTGTCCTTAGTGAGCATTGGTGTGTTGTACACTAGAACAATTTCTTGCAATTGAGTTTTACCCACTGTTTTTAAATTTTCTAATCAAGGAAGCATTTACAAGAGCAGAACAGAACCATTCTTGACAATCAATTATCCAATCAAATAAAAGTTTTTAATACTCCAATAGCATCAAGGTATCTGTTTCAACCAAATCGAGCAGAACTTTATTTACTAAGTGTTGATATCATGTTATATATAGTTCCTTTATGTATCCATTTAGATAAATTAGAACCAACTAGTAAGGATTAGGTTTTCGTTATTAGGTAATGTAATTATGAGTAATGATCAGTGAGTATATACAAAATCTACAAGGAGTTCAATCCATAATCATACCCTGAAGGGTGCTGATCATCCCCCAAGCCTCTTTCTACGATAGCCGTTCCTCCAAGGTCCATTAATCTTTTGTCCAGCTTCTTTGCAACAAACTGCAATGGTTCTCACTTAAGGCTTTGTCCAAAACATCAAACTAAAGAAAATAAACATATCTTTGCTAAGAATAGACTCTAAATTCAAGAGTTACTAATTCAAAATCATTCCCAATATCACCAATGTCAAATTCACATCATGCTTTAGCAGAAAGTAATGAACAAAATATGTAAACAGGAGCATTGTAAGTTCCAGTAAACACAGAAGCATGCAAAAATAAATATTTCTTCTGTGAGCAAATAAAATGATTACATTGTACTTCTGATAACTAGAATCGCCCAAACCGAAAACAGCATAAAGAGTCCCTTTCAGCCAATGCTGGCTTAGGCTTCTCTGAAGAAGATACTTCCAGAAGACCTGAATATGCAAAACAAGAATCAGAGAAATAGAAAAAGAAAAAAGAGAGAACAGAGAACATACTAAACAAAAGAAAGTTAAATACAAATAGAGATTATATATATAAAAAAAGAGCCTTTGAAGGCACCTTCATGGAGTCAGGAGTATCACCCTGGCCTGTGGTAGAAACCACAAAAATCACAGCCTCCTCATGCGGCAACAAACTCTATATACGACAAAAGCAACATTGCAGTCAATTCAAGCCATAAAAAAAAACAAAGTAAAGAAAATTGCTAGCTTTATTTAAAAAAAGATAACAGCAAAAGGGCAGAGGATTATAATTCACAGTTTCACACACAAATATAAAAAAGATAGGAATTAAAGAGGAAGATAAGTAGATACAGGTTGATATTGATCAATAGAAAGGAGAGTGAGGGGAGAAGATCTCCGTTCAGCTTCGCGTGCAATGCGTTCAGCTGCATCTAAAGCGTTGCCGGTCTGTGAGGCATAGAGAATTAGAAGCTTCTTGCGGCGTAGCTGCTCTTCCATTAGATTCAAATATATGTATGCTCTGCTCCTTTAGCTCAGCTCAGCTGCACCCTCTTATGGGAAGTTATCACCCGATAGCCGCACCCTTCACCTCTCTCAACTCTCAACTCTCAACACATACCAAACTCGAATGCTCCACTCTTTATTCACACTTTTCTTTTGAAAAAAAAAAAAAGGTTTATTAAAACCTTCTCTTGTGATTTATAATATTCAAGTAAAGAATAAACTGTTAAAAATTTTTATTTTTTCATTACAGACATATAGAGTTATAGAATATAGTTAAATCTTAAGTGCTCAATAAACTACAAAACTTACAATATTAAGGCATTGGATTACATCTAATCAAATAAAATATAAAATAAAATATCCCATTTGTTTAATTATATAACTATAATTATGTGTGTATCTTTTAAGTTTTAATAGTTGACTATATGGATTCAGAGAAAATCCTCTATAGTAGGTATCCGACCAATAATCTGGTTTGATATTAAAATGGTTTAAACATTTTGTATTTATTTATTGATTATAAAACTTAATATTAAACACAAATATAACTCTACAGGAAAAATACAACTAAATGAATAGACACACAAAAAAAATACAGCTAAATGAATAAAAGCTTCAAAAGTAAGAACTAGAATACATTTACATTAGATGTTTCTGCGGTTAAACTAATCCTCTACCCATATTTTATGAAAATCTGACTTTAATATTCTCGCTAAACAAATATTAAACTTCATGTATAACTAAATGAATAAGAAACTTTGTAAAACGATAATAAATAATAGTACAGATAAATATTAGGATTAGGCCTGGAGAAAAAGATATGTGCAACAAAAATACAAATAGTTGGAGTGCAAATAAATGGTACAAGAGGATTATACATGCATCTTTTCAATCGCCATTTTAATGCAGATGTGGGATTCATAAATGTTATAATCTCGTGCGGTCGTGTCCTGGCCTTCAATTGACAACGACTCACTCATCACGGTGGTCACCAGCTGGTTCAAACTTAGCACTATTTTGTTCACTTTCTATTGCACTTTGAGACATTCCTGACTGAGGATCTGAGTTCTGTTCATTTACACTGTCTTTATCATCTTCCGATTGTCCAAGTGGCGGAGAATGTGAGACAACTGGTTCAGGTGAAGACTTTCTTTGCAAACTATCTGATGATAAGTCCTCTTTGGTCGATCCTTCAGCTTCTGCCTCAGGCTTATGATAAGAAGAAACTTGCTCATTTCCTGGGGTGGATGTTGCCTCTTCCTGAAGCTCAGAACTATGTAATTCTTCTTCCATCTCTTGATGCTCGTTACCATCTAGCTTGTTAGTGTCAGGACTAGTTTGAGTATGTTGCAGCTCTTTCTCCATCTCTGGATGCACATCATTAGTTGACTTGTCAGCATCAGTATTAGTTTGATCACGTGTCTGTTCATCAGTCTTTAGACAATCAACGCCATTGAGCTCATTTTCATCATTGATGGAACGTTCTTGAAACTCATCGACTGTGGTGGAACGTTCCATATCTGATGAGCTTTCAACCAGGCTAGGATCTTTGCCTTCAGCAGCATCCTCTGTTTTCGGTTCTGACAAACTTTCAACCAGGCTAGGATCTTTTCCTTCAGCAGCATCCTCTGTTTCTGGTTCATCTGCATCCTCATTTTTAGAGACAGGAAAAGACTGAAAAGCATCCCAATCATCTTCACCAAATTCATCATCTTCCTCATCCTCATCATTTTCATCCACATGTGTCGTGACAGCAGCTGGTGGTGCAGAATGCCTATCTTCACTTTCTGATGAGGGCTTTGGTATTTTAATGTCCAGAACTGGTACTTTTATTTCCATTGGATTTTTATCATGCGTTACTACAGAAGCTCGGATTACCCCCTGCATGTAGCGGGATAACAGCAGTAAGCAACAGGAGATTACGTCCAAAATAATTATAAAAAAAAGGAACTTGTAATTTCTATCTTGGTTTTTGAGATGAGCAACCAGTGATTGTAAAAAAAAATTAAAGGATTGCTAAATAAATTCACAAAATATACATGTTAGTTGCATAAAGTACCTGGAGTTGT
>JASCZI010121077.1:0-12741 GCA_036250425.1 Stylosanthes scabra | reverse complement strand
TACCTGACAAGCAAATGTGATGCCGAAAAAAAGAAGCATCTGGTTCACCAAAGTCTTGCTTATTGTCTCCGGCTTCATGGGTCACATTAAGTTGTTAGTGAAGTAAAACTTCATCCAAAAATTACACAAACAAAAGAATAAAATAAAGCAAGTGGTATATTAAAGTCATTATGAAATTAGCTGAATGAATGAAATGAAATATATATTTTTAAAACTACAGACAAATATAAAACTGTAAACCAGTAGTCTAATCTCACAGCATATCTCAATACTTGACTCAAACAACACCATTGTGCTCTATCAAAAACTGACTTGATTTGGTTTAGGTCTTCTTAAATCTTTTCTTTTGGAATTACACTATGCAATAGTACAATAGCATTTAAACTAACCAACTCTTGAGTTGACTGTAAGTTACAGACAACAGCATTTAAATTAACCAACTTAGGTCAGTCCTCACGATGGAACGAATAGTCAAAAACATATTTCCGAACATATAAACACTCAGAACAATGTTTTTTCTTTAGATTTTCACACACACACACACACATACATAGAGAAAAGGACGTAGCAAAAGGACTACTTTCTGCTTTTGTTGTGATATCAAAACCTTCCATTCCACAAATTAGCTAATAATAAATTTTAGGAGGGAACATGCAGTAATCAAAAAGAAGAAGAAAAATGTGAGAAATACATTAAAGGAATTCCAGAGTAAAAAATAAATCCAGTCTTGTATTAATTGAACAGATAAATGATTAGCTAGGACAATATTCACACTAAATACTTGTTGGATATTGTTAATCACATATGTAGTCAATTGTTCATAATAAATAAATAAATTTCCTGAAGTTAAACAAACTACAATTATCCAAAGAAATAATACCTGAGGAAAGCTAGAAATTTCATTCTCCCATACACAGGGCATAATGCCATCTTTTCCACCTTGAAAAGCTCGAAGCTCATCTTCAAACCAGTCCCTTTTACAGATAAATATATAGGCAAGGCAAGTAAGTTAGAAAACAAAGAAGGGAAAAGAAAGGTGCTTGAGAAAAGAGGGACCACCAAAGTTAGGAGAAATGAAAAGGAGATCCACTTGTTTACAAAATAATGCGGATATATAAAATTCAATACAAGTATATAACACTAATAACAGAAGAGTTGCTGTAATTGGTGACATCAATTAGTTTTTTCCCACAAATAAAATTCACAGCATCAATAGATTTTTGTTCCTATAATTCAGGACTCCGTCAAAATTATGTCTATTCATGTGACATTGCTGGGTGCACTTGAAACATTGAAGATATTGCAAAAGTTAGTCTAAGGATATATCTCTTTGGTACATGGTTTATTTAACATGAAAGGGAATCTGAAAACATTATTTAACATTCTCACAAACATATTAGATGGAACCTACTTGAATATGGTTTCTCTATTGATCAGGAGTATGGTACTCTGCAGCTACAATTAAATGTATCCAGCCACATTTGCAACTGATACCAAATCACTAGACAATATTTAATACCAGTATTCCATAATACATATCAAGCGAACCTCCTTAGTAAGCTAATTATGATGATAGAATGAACAGAGAAATATTCCATATTAAAAAATAAAAAAATAAAAGAGAGATATAGATTGGAGACAGGGCTAGAATAACCAACCAAATTGATTTATCTTAAAAGATAGAGAAAAATCCAAAAGAGCATATAACCAGAAGTCAAAATCATAACAGCAGAGCATGTTAGTCACTTGCTAGAAGTGGATTTTATAACTTAGCAAATAAGAAATCTTTGTAATTTCATCAGACATCAAGGATAGCATGTAATTAATAAAAAAAGTACTATGCTGTAGAAACAGACCTTCCAGGAACCCATGGACCCAACCAAGAGTCTCTCTTGTCTAACAGCAACCTCAAGCATGAACTTTCTTCACATTCTGAGGCATGTCTTGTACAAACAAGCAACAAAAAATAAAAATAAATACTCAGATCAATCAGTGATGATCAATTAGTTTTTTGCAATAGAAAATAACGTTATATCAGTGAAGTAAAAAGTAAAATGCCCCAAAAACAACGAGAACAAAAGAACAAAAAATCAAGAGAGTTTATTTATTTAGAATCATTCCAAATGTATCAGCAGAACCATTTCTACTTCAAAGGCATTTCATAAATCAATAAAATTATATCCACCTTTTTATATATTCCAGCATCCTTCTGCATCATATCTTACTAGAGAATATGTTCTTTAAATATTTGTTTAAAGCCTCTTTATTCAGGATAAGGTTGGTCATTTGGCATCTATTTGGTGTGAATGAAACACATGACATCTTTAACAAGGTGCTCTAGCATGTATGTAGAGGGATTGAGAAGCTTAATTTGCAAAAATTTCTCATTTTCCATTGATATTCGCTTCATTCTTTCTTAGGGTGATCCTTTTATCCTTCTTTTTCTTTGTAATTTTATTTGCTTCTTGTTTAGAACCATGACTAGAAAGAGGAAGGCATTGCAAAGGCATCTTTACAAAATCTCTCTCAAAACAGAAACATCATTTATACAACTTGAATGAGAATTAAATCAAGATAAAAGAAAAGTGTAGCATCATTTTTATGTTTCAGCAGTGACAGATCAATACCCGGTCAAAATAGTAAATAACAGACAAATAAAATGTAAACACTACCTGAATGGAAATGTACATTGTTGAATAATCTGAGGATGGTCATTTTTAAATGAAACTGGATCAGGAAGAGCTTGGTAAGCAATCAAGGTTTTGATGACGAAGATGTCAACTGCAGGCTTTACATTTGGCAATCCCTTGGCTCTTAATGCTGAGATGTATGATAATGCACTGCTTCCAAAATAAGTTACGAATTGCAATCAAATTTCAAACAATTACATCCATACATGAAACAGAGCAGAGAAACAGATGGATTTGTAGCATTGAAGAAATCAAAACTTGAAGTTATCGTACCTACTAAGGTATACAAGAACTGGCTGAAGTAGCACTCCATCATTTACCACATTGGGAGCTATAAA
Organism: Stylosanthes scabra; assembly: GCA_036250425.1. NCBI lineage: Eukaryota > Viridiplantae > Streptophyta > Magnoliopsida > Fabales > Fabaceae > Stylosanthes > Stylosanthes scabra. The sequence continues at coordinate 9,713 of JASCZI010121077.1, read as the reverse complement.
GCACTTTATAAATGCTGTGAGTGCATGAATAGCAGAAGTCCATACACTACAACATACAAGAGAAAAGTGCAAACCATAATAAAGAATGCTGAAAAACTAAAAATTCAGATGATAAGAATAGATTCCTGAATACCTTATTCTGTTTCATAAGTTTGTTAATTTATTACATCATCTGAATAGAAAGGCCTTACTCAATATACTTAAAAATAATGGTAAATACTTATGGAAAAAAAAAATAATTACCCTCAAATCTTTCTTGGTGATATAGGGCTACTTTACCTTGTGTTGATTTTTTTTTTAAAAGAATGGAAACAATGACATAAGTCATTTCTCAAGAGTCACCAATAAAAAAAAAAAAAAAAGTCATTTCTCAAGATGTACACAAATGTTTATCATATCTAACATGCTAACAAATTTGACCACAAAAAACCATATAGGTCATGATAAGGATTCCATTAGACCTATAAATAATAACATTTCAGAGGTGCTTACTATATTGTTGACACTAAATCTTCAGTTTCCTTGATCTGCTTTTCTGGATTTGCAGTAAAGAGGGTAGCCCATAAGGCAAGAATATCAAAGGCGTCCTGTTCAAGCTCCTGCAGGCAAGCACAAATCTCATGACATGTGAATTTCGCTTAGAACAACCATATGGAAACTAAAAGATCATGATCCTGCACATAATTTTCAATTTCATATTAACACATCATATGAAATCTGCATAGAAGTTCCCTATTATGACTTTCAAGAGGATTACAGCTAAAGTAGATGGACAACGGAAGGAAAACTGTGGCCTATGCCTTAACGTCATAATTTTAATTCTGTACTAATGGATGATGAAATAAAAGGTGAATACACACCTCTTTTGTTTTTAATAGAAAAAGAAATTAGTACCAAAGATTATAAAACATCATCACAAAGAAAACAACAATAACAAACCAAATCCTAAGTGGATAAACCATGCATGCATGTCAATAACTTTGTATTCTCTCATTTAGATAGGATTGATCCCTACTTAAATGGGTAGGATATGAAGACACCAGAAGTTTCATAAATAGTTATAGCATAACATCCTGTTAAGCATGCATGTAGTAGGTGTTGTGACAATCTTGGAGCAAAAGTTCCTTGCAATTTTAGCAAAAATACTAACTTCATACCTCCTTTGGTAAAGAACCAAACAGAGATGATAAAAGCAACCACCCGGCTTCCATTTCGACTATGGCTGCCGCAGGATTGCGACTGTGTTGGGTCAGCATTTTCTTTGAAACTCCAAACACTAATTTAGGAAGTCTGTTTATGAAACATAATAATGTATTAGTACAGCAAATCAAGCAAGCATAACACTTGAAATACGACAATCTACTATTGTTATCTAGCTTGATGAACAAAGAAATTTTCTTTTTAATTTTATTGATAACAGAAAAAACTTGTTGAGAGGAATTGAAAAGAAAAAGGAATGTATACAGAGAGACTACAATATGCGTTTACTGAGCAAAACACAACAATCATTGTCAAAGAAGAAACTAGAAGAATACATCATATAGCAGTACTGGAATACTTATTATTACCTATTCATGGAAGTCAACAATGGATGGAATAGCTAAAATGACATAACCAGTAAGGAGTTGACTACCATTTATAATGAGTATATCATATTGCCAATACCAAAAAGTACAAAGTGTTGCCAGTATATGTATCAGCTATGACTCCTATTTATACACATAAAAACTAGAAAATGTATCTTTTGCATGCCTTTTCATCTAAGTTAAACAGTGTATTAATCTAGTCTTCCATCTTAATTTGGACAAAAACCATACAAGCAGAAGGTCACATCCATACCCAAGTCCCCACAACACAATAATAGAAAAACAATGGAGGGGATAGGGAGAGGAAAATCAAGTTACCTAGCTGGGTAACCAAGTGGTAGTTTTGGTGAAATAGACACTAACGCTGCCAACACAGTAGCCTGCCCATGCAACGAGTCGAGATCAAACTGTAAACTGCTTCCCTGAACATAATGCATCAGTGTCAATTCATAAAATGGACTTTTACATATAAAAAAATAAAATTAATGTTAACAACTTCTATAAACAAGGCATGAAAATCAAATAATAATAATAATTGATGCTATATACTAATTAATATAAACAATGAATTATTATGTAGATTATCATAAAATTTGATGAATTTCACCTTTTCAAAGGATATATTCTCCCTTAATGCATTAAGAGCAGTCACCCCATATGAAGTTAAGCCACCAACACAAGTTGGATCAACTTCAGCCAATGCACGCAAGGCCAAAGCAGCCTCTATCCGAACCTAACAATACATATATTTCAGAAATCTCAAATGCCTCTACACAATTTTTTTTTTTTTTTTTTGATAAAAGAAGAATATCATTAACACGAGAAGAATAGTATAAGGAAGTGGAAGATAAGGGATCCTCTATACAATGAGCAAAAAACAACCAAAAGAATGGCTACCTATGGAGCATAAGTTTCAAATCTCTTAACATGTCTGATCGGGAAATTCCTTTGAAAAGATTATGATTTGCACACCAAAATGAAGGTCAAATTTCAAATTGCTTGACATGATTTTAATTGCTTGAGGAAACCACTAATTATGAAATTATTTACCAACTACCTTTCATTCACATTTATATTAAGAAATTATTCACAAGGTCATATCAGTTTCTTCCTCTTTCAACCTACCCCATGGAGAACAAGAAGGTGTGTTGAACTTGAACCAAAACAAGTAAAGAATCAAAAATTAATAAAAAAAAAATATAGAGATATATGCAGAAAATAAATTTGCTCTTGAAAAATAAAAAGATCATGAGCTCACTAGGTTTGAAGAATGAGACACAGCTGCAACTACAGATTCGTCAAGAACTGTCTTGAATTCAAGTGGAACCTGCAAATGGGCAAATTGAAAAATCCCCGCAATACTTCTTCCATTTCAAATAGTACCTTACTTTCCTTTCTGTACAGAAAAAATAAGCAGTTATGCCTTACCTCTCCCAGTGTTTTCAGAGTGTAGGATAGTGTACGTAAGGCTGCCACTTTCATGTAAGGACCGGCTTCAGATGACTGGAGCTATAACATGCAAAAAAGGGTGGAAAGAAAAGGGGAAAAATAGAACATTTCAGCAAACATCTCAAGATGATATATATAAGGTGGAATAGACATCTTGAAAACTTTATGGCAAAAACTATAGATTTAATTAAATGCAGTGCACCTGATTTCCCAAAAAAACCAAGAAGTTCCTCTGTGTAGGTTCAGTCATTTGATCAGTTATACCAACATGAAGGATATAAAGGACACATGCCTGCAGCAAGAAACAAAACACTCTTGTTAAAAGCCAAGAAGATTATAAAATCCTGCAACTGGATTGTAACAATGTAGAGGCAAATGGATAGTTCAGAATTAATTGTGCTATTGACAAGCCAAATTTGAATAATTACCACCACAGGTCAGTTCAACACACTGAGCCTGTGCTGCTGGTTCAACAGACAAATCACATCCTGCTCAATCTAATATGCAATCTACCAAAGGATCTAGTAGACCTATTCATTTTAGTGTAAACAATAAAACTCCATTAGCTTCACAATATTGTTAAATATTATATTTGACGCTGAAACGCAGTAACTCAATTCTTTCACTCAAACAATAAGAAACTTGATAATAGTGAACTTATGTTGCTGGTATAAAATGAAGGATTATAGAAGATTTTTATTTTTGTTGATGGGGGAGAAGGATAACAGAAGATTCTGGATAAGAGTTCCGCTATACAAAAACAAAGCAAAAAAGATTTTTCTATAAAGCATAGCTTTCTAATCTCTCAACATGTCTGAAAGGGAAAGTCCTCTATAAAGACCATGAGCTTTACACCAAATAGATTCTAGGCGTCTATTCCTATCCTATAAACTTGCTTGTCAATCTGTCATTGAAGGTATGTGCATTATGCTCCAGCCAAATAGAAGAAGAAATGTTACTAAAAAGGGGAGAAGGATATTACAAAAGCCATGGAAGAAACCAACTGATATAATTCAAACTAGAATAGATTAATTGTGAAAATACCAATGCATGGGCATCTGCAGAAGCATCAGCATGGAGCATTTCCATAACCTGCAATGCAAAATTTTGAAGCTCACTGTCCGGATGCTGATATTTTATGCGCATGGCCTGCGAGAAAGAAATTGAAAATAGAATTACTACTTGAAGTAGCTAACATGCTTACAGTCCACAAAAATGATGAATAGTAGTGTGTGTTTTGTAACAAACCAAAACTAAAAAGTAAAAATAGAAAAAACGAAGAATCAATAAATGCCCAAACACAATACAGAAGCGTAAAACAAAAAACTTAATATTCCTCCAAAAGAAAAATCCTAATATAATTATTAGAATTTCCGTATCACTTGGGCTATGACCATGATAACCTTTATAAGTGCTAGACAAGTCTCATCCTTTGCTAGCTTTAGGACTAAATTCGAATAATGAAACAAAAACACCATCCAGTCTCCAACTATTCAGAAGAATGCCTATTAGCAAGCTCAAGCTTAAAAAATGAGTCCCAAGCATCACCTGTAAAAAGAATACCCAAGATAGAGTTAGGCCAACTCGAACATCCCTAGACCGCACTCCACTTGCTGCAAAAGAAGTAGGAAAAGTAAGTTACAAGTTTAAACAGAAAATGCAAAGAAATAAAATAAACATATTTAGTGGGAACATAAAAAACACATGAAAATAAATTTGAGACATTAACAAAAAAATTGTACCAGCGTAAAATAAATATTGAAAAGCTTCAACTCAATTTTGTCAGTTTTGACTTGTCATTTTTGCTTTTAGCTTTGTGCATGTTTAATTGGTTAATTTATAGACAGAGAAAATGAAAGTATTCATACTCTTTACATTATATGAGATTGAGATTATGGTTGGTTTTTATGAATGTGAATGACATATGTTTATGTTAGAAACTCTTTAAAAGAGGAGATAACTTGCTGCATGAGTAGTTGGGAAGAGTACAAATTTGGGACTTTAGGCAAGCCAGGTTGGGAAAGCACATGTCATTCCCAAGTTTATTTTAACGGTAGTATTATCATCATATTAGCAAATGAAAATAGGTTGTATATAGAAATACAAACCTTTTGTGAAAGCCAAAATCAAATGCTTCTGCAATCCACCTTCAAGTTTTTTTGCTTGAGGTAAAGGACCTTTTCCCCTAGGCTGAACCTGGTAAGATATAGAAACAATTATAAAGGATGAAAGAATCAAGAAAAAAACAGAGAAAGGCAATATATGAAAACCTGTGCCTCAGGATTCATTCCAAGAGCAAGCAAGGAGCCCAAAGTCTCAGCAAAGGCATCTCGAACAGATGAAACAGGATCTTCAAGAGCCTATCAAAAGCAGCAGTGACAGAGACATGTAACAAATAATATGATTTTGCATGTGAAAGAGATCAAATTGAAATAAAAATACCTGCCTTGACACAATAGGAAGCTGAATTGTCAAGTTCTGCCACCCCTAATCCTGGACCTCCAATGGTAGCAAACGCCTTCAAACACCTTGCAGCAGCTATTCTCACGGCAAATGACTTGTCCCCAGTGGCAGATCTCATTATGATACGGAATGCCTCAGAATATGCTGTTGAAGCAGCACTTCCACCACAGCCTTCCAAAGCATTCTGAAGCATATGCAATGCCTCGCGCCTTACAAACTCCTGAAGTTTGAGTGACATAAAAATTTTATTAAAAGAGACTAGAGGGCATGGCACATCAAATTATTAGCGAGATAACTGCCACCGTTATGTAACAAATCATGCAGAAAAGACAAAATCAGATGACACAATGAAGCAAAGGCACATTACTAATTCATATATCCTACCAATAACAAATGGAATATTGAGCAACATAAATCTAGGAAAGAGGGAGAGTTATGAATAAGTCAGTTCGACTTTCCTTTTGCTGGCAATACAATTAATCTTAACCAAATTGGCTTTGATTTCCTCTAAACTTCACTTTTTCAATGTAACAACTAATCTATTGGAGCAAAAATAAATTTGATCTTAAATTGTGGCATGCTGGAAATACTAAAAGCAATCAGGCCCCAAGTTTTCTGCCCTTTGCTTCATTATTTGCTAAAGCACCTGACACATAGCATATGTGACTCTTAGATATTCTCTATTTCATTTTCTAAGATATGATTGGCCACTTTGATCATATCTCTCTGCGCTTTATGGAAGATGTCAAAGGGAGATTTCCCACTTGATTCATTTTCTCCTTCCATTTTTCAAATACTAATCAATTATTGTCATTTCTTTTATATATTCAGATGACTTCAAACTGGCAGAATCAAATCTTTAGTTTGCATTTCTTTTCTCTTTTGTACTATTCCATCTCTTCTAATAATATTTTACCAAAGTACAAAGAACAATCTTTTTACTATTTTAAAAGAGGGTCTTGAGGACGCTTGTTAAGGAATCAATAAAAGAATTTTTTCATAGAAAATTCAAGTGTTTGATATTTCCATTACATTGACAATATATTAAATGCGTTAAGAACTTCAAACGTTACTATTCTTATCTCCTTAAGAAGTAGCTAATTCCCTTGAATAAAAAAATGCAACAGCTAAGCCTTTTCCCACTAGACAAAATCCACTACATGGATTAAGTGAAACCATGTCCAAAGTCAAATTGTTAAATCTAAATCATTTTAAATTATTTTGTCTATATATTTTTATTCTAAAATCTAAATAAAAATACAATGAAATCCTCAAATGAAGTGAACATTTTTATCGAATTAACAATTCTATATTTTCATTCAACACTTTGTTTGGAGACATCTAAATAATACAATATTTTTAAAAAAAATCCAAATTAAACAGAGAACAAAAAGCAAATCAAAAGAAAAAGAACTCACTAACTATGTATTATAGTTTGTGTGCAAAAAAAAACATGTATCATGTATGCATAAAACAACACAAACCAATAGAAAATTGTCTTTGCCTTTTCATTATGCCCTTCACTTAAAGTCCTTACAAATTTAGAATATTTAAAAATACTCACTGAAAGAAAATACCTCACTAAATTTCAAAAGCTTTGTTGCTATGGTTGTTGTTTCAAGTAAACCTGCAGTGATTCTTCTGCCAAAGTACTTATACAATTCTCCCAAGCATTGTGCAGCACCTAAAAATGTTCAAATAAAATAGTAACGTTAAAACAAAAGAAAGATCAGCACATCTGAATGAATAAATGCAAATAACATTGAAAACATTATTTAGACAAGGTGTGCAACATGAAAGGTAGGCGTAATACCTAGTCATGTTACAGGATTTTCTTCAGTCATAATTTCTTACCTCTAGATTTGCTTTTTAATAGGATTTAGTCCATATATCTTACTATCAGCATGTGCTAAACATACATAAATATTTAAAACTAGACAATTTGTTCACTGGACACGGGGAGTGGAAGAATATTTTTACCGACCATAATATTTCCAAGAATCTTCTGTATCAATCAGCAGGCTCAAACAATAAATATTGCAACAATTAATTAGCCACTAAACATTGTTAGGAATATTTTATTTTAACCGACCAGCAATTTTCTGAGGTTCACTCCTCTTCCCATCGGAAAGAAATCCCTGAAGGCTGCTTGCTCTAGCATAAACTGATATTCCATCTCCCTTGGATATGATCTTTGCCATTGCAACTGATGCCAAGTGACGCACAGGCCGTCGAGCACCAAAAGTGAGCAGGGAATACAGTGCATCCTCACACCGTCTTTGCCACAACAAAATATTTTCCTAGAAGTTATGATAGACTTTAACATCAGATAACACTGTAAGATTTTTAATTAAAACAAAAGAGCAACAACAACAATAGTAACAACAGCATATTTGTATCAAATGAATAGCAACAAACCTTACTTAAAAGCCAATTCTCAAAAGCAACAAGCCTAGCATTAGTTTATTACCTCATGTTATAATACACTCACACTGCTACCGCTCTCCTACGTCCGTAGGTGCAGTACAATGACCCAGGTCAACTAATTAGATTTAGTTGCAACAGTTTCAGCTGTCATACCAGAATCAGAGACATAAAGATGAATTATAGCGCAAGCACTAAGATTCAGTTCTATTTACTTCTCTCTGAATTCTCCAAAACGCTCTTGTGCTTTCTCTCATTTTCTTGCTCCAGCTCTAAACGTTGCAACTCAACGCTTGAGAACTTGCTAATATGCATTAATCGAAACTGAAACTAGAATTCAGCTAATCACAGAGCGACAGCATCATAGATCAAAGAAATAACTAACGCAACAAATGCAGCTCGTTCTGAACATCAAACAGTGTGTACTACAGACAAAGCAATCGTGAATTCATATATCCTAACACACTTATTGAACTAAAAAGGGAAACTCGATCTGCAACAACTTAGTTTTCAGCTTATATATACAAACTGATCCGGATGCACACAACTAACGATGTTAACAAGTGCAGATTAGCACAATCCACTCGCTAACTAGCCATAACTGGCAGTAACAAACTTAATAATCAGCACCGAATTACATCGCACGCGTTAATGAAATGAATCAAGATGAAGTGAGGTATAGAAGGTAGCTGATCTGAGAAACGGAATTTAAAAAAAGAATCGCAAGAATAAGCATAAGAAGAAGAGAGGAAGAGAGGAAGTACCTTGGAGTCTTCGTCGATGGCGGAGATGAGATCGGAGAGGAGATCGAAGCAGAGGAGTGGCTCCGGAGATTTGTGAACTGCGGAAGCGACTATGGATTCCAGCTGAGCGACGAGCACGCCGAAGCGCGAGAGCGGCGCGTTGTTTTTGTTACCTTTGTCTCTGGCGGCGTGATTGTTCTTCGCCATTGGAAGGAGCAAAATGCAAATGCTGATTTGCGTTTGCGGTTAATCCAAGTTTATGTTCGTCGCATTGAGCTACGTTGCAGAAAATGCAGCCAAGCCTCTCAGCTGGGAATGTTTTTTATGTTTCGCGGTGAAGGAGAATGAGGAGGGTCTAGAGATTTTTATTTTCATCAGTTAACAGCTTATGACTTGGGATTCCTGAAAAAAGTAAAAAACATTATTAAATTGAAGTTACATCTCCGGGTTTGAGCTAATATTTATTATGCTCATTTTTTATTTTATCTAACCCAATAAAAAGTGTATAAACTTCATCTGAAGAAGAGAAATTTATGTTCAGCATTGTTTAAAAATTATGCTTATTCTTAGAATCTTAGTGATAATACAAAAGAGAAATTTATATTCAGCATTGTTTAAAAATTACATTAATAACATTATGTGTAGTTAAAATGTTAAATGGTAATATCAAAATTAAGAATTGAATTATATCTCATGTATTTTTCTCAGTGCATTGTATTAGGATTGGTGTTATAATGCTTTAGAAAATGAAACAAAAAATTAATAAAATTGCATATATATTTTGAAATGTACATCACAATTCCAATTCTCTCTATATTCAATCAAATTTTTTTGTGACTTTTTTTATGGTCAGCTTTTTTGGTGACTCTTTTTTTTGTTGACTTATATTCAATCAAATTGCATATATATTTATCTGTCAAAAAAAATTTGTATATATTTCCATTACAGTAATGCTACACATCCAAGCAATTTGACCAACCAAGCTCATCCAAGTATTTTTTCCCCACTCTCACCACCACACGCGCGTCTCCCTCACGCGTTTCTTCTT
>JASCZI010121076.1:40178-58813 GCA_036250425.1 Stylosanthes scabra | reverse complement strand
AATATTTTAAGTCTCAACTTGCACTGCAGCGACTAGAATTTCTTGGTGATGCGGTGCTGGACTATCTCATCTCACAGTATTTCTATAAGGAATATCATGACGAGTCATGTGGACTTCTGACTGTCATGAGGACTATATCTGTCACTAACGAATGCTTTGCGCTTTCGGCCATTAGAGCTAAGCTGCATGAACACATAATTCGTAACTCAAAGGATCTGGACAAGCGAATTGCAGCAACTGTGAATGAAGTTGAGAAGTTGTCTGTAAAATCAACTTTTGGATGGGAATTGGACACATCTTTCCCTAATGTGAGCTTTTATCATTCAGTTCACTGATTCTTCGGGCTATCATCACAGTTTCAAACACTTCTTATTCGCATTACTTTCATATTTGTAAATCTCTTCGTTACTAGACCTTCCAGTATGCAGAAAGAAGCATTTGGTGAATGGAAGGAGCTGGATTGGCATTTCGTTTGTTTGTAATACAATTCCATGAAATAATATTTCTGTTTTTGACAGGTGCTTGCAGATGTTATAGAATCTCTAGCTGGAGCCATTTATGTTGATTCAGGATACAGTAAGGAGGCTGTGTTCCAAAGCATAAGGCCTCTTTTGGAACCCCTGGTTACACCTGAAACAGCACGGCTTCTTCCTCTTGGGGAGTTGCATGAACTATGCCAAAGAGAAAACTATAGAAGGAAAAAGTCTCAGAAGGTGTGCGCTGATGGTGTAACTTCAATTTCAATAGCAGTGAAAGCTAAGGAGATCACCTGCAAGCACACTGCTAAAGCTAACAATGAGAAGACAGCTGAAAAGGTAGCTTCCAAGGAAGTCTTAAAACTCTTGAAGGTAACCAATTTTGACAGCATGCAATATTTACTCATCAATTCACTATTTGCATTATTTCTCTTTTGTTGGTTTTGCAAAAACAGAAGGGATGTAGCCAAGTCTTTCACTAATTATTAGCCACATTGTCACAATGATAATGGTATTTGTTGACCAAGTGCAAATAATAAAAGTGTTCATTAGTATCTGATGTCCAAGCCTAAATAGAAGGATCAATTAGGTTAATAATGATTTTCTTCTTGATGATGGCAATAGGACAAGGATGTAGGAGAGGATGCTGACAGTCATGAAGAGTGTCGTGCTGAGGAGGAGCAACCTCTCATTGACAAGGATCAAGTTGAGGGAGGAAGTGCTGTGATGTGTGAGACAGACTTTGAAGAAAAGTGCCCGCATATCAATGAGATGCAATCCCAACAGCCTGAGTCGGCTTCTAACGGTAAGTGTCCCTCCCTGTTGTCTTTACCTTCTTCGTTGTTTGTTACCTGCTTCTCATATTAATTGGAGTTGTTAAATACATACACACGGGCCACGGCCCCACTCATGTTCTGTTTTCCAAATTTCTTTTTTATATTATACATATAGGCGTTAGCAAAAGCTGTCAGGTAAATTTTGAGGCTGAGCTTATTGGCTTGACACAGCAAGGTATTCTGAAAGTTGAGCATGTTCCTCTTCTTGTGTCCTTCTTGATAGCTCATCCCTCAATGCGCTTAACGGGTCTTCTCTCACTGCGCTGTAGCTTCGGCTACTATGTCTTATGGGAATTCTTGCACTATATTGAGTCTACACCTTTGAGGGTTCTTTTGGAGGATGGCCGTGCTCGTTTTTTGGGTTTCATGGATGCTCTCTCCATGTTTCCTTTTGACATAACCTGGCTCAACAATTACAACATGCAGATTGTTTCTCCTCCAGAGGATGCTCCTTCTCGAGCCCTCAAAAAGACTCTAAACGAGATAGAGGTCATTGACCAGGAGCTAGCCATTCTTCTGGCCAAGAAGGCCGACTTGCAAGAACGTGCATCAGAGTTAAATTCTATATTGGATTCACCTTATTCTGTATTTAAGTAGTGATTACTGACAAGCGTTAACTACTTCTCGGACCTAGACTTGCAGCCATTTTATGTCTATCTTTAGTGCTGTTCATCACTTTGTGAAGTGAATTTTTGTGGTCTGAAGAACAGCAAGAAAGCTCCCTGACAGAACGGGAAAGGAGTGTGAATCTTTTAGCGTAAGGCACTCATGTCCTTCTTAATGAACAATCTAACATTAGTGCTGCAGAATGTTAATACTACCCAAAATAAAGTAGGTTTAAGTATAACCTCATTCCAGGAGCAAATAATTTATTTCAACACTTCCTACGACTTAATTTCATCTCAAGTTAACCTTTTTTCGACTTTGGTGTAGGTTCCCAAACAGCGATATCGCTTATTTCATCTTGTAGTTAGTTTCAAGTTTCAACAAACGTAATAATTTAAAAAAGATAATTGGCCAATTTAAGTACAATTTTAAAAAAGATAGTCGTGTAATTTTGATTTTTGAATACGCATTGGAGCAGGCTCAACAATCAACCCAGACGGAGATACTACAACCCCATGAAACCGCAAAGACATTGACTTCAAAGAGAAAATGCTCCCCACTGTAAATCAGGCCTATGCTTTTCCAACAGCGCCAGGTAATCCCTTCCAATAATTGCTCCCCCGCCTCCATCTGAATATGCACTTATACATTTTAACAAAATGTATCCTCACATGGTAGTACTAATTCCACGGAAAGTAAAATGGAAAGAGAACTCTTACATAGATTGTCTGAAAATATCCAAATAGAGTCAATGCCAGTCATGCAATGATGTATGGAACAATAAAAATGGTGCCATTATGAAACTAAAGAGAGACAATAGAGAGGAATATACCCCTTGAAAGGGTGAAATCATTTCCATAAAAGTTGATGCCTAGAAGTATCTTGGAGGCCAGGCTTTTTGGTCTACTGCCGGGGTTGCCAAGCAGCAGCCGTGGAACAATAACTTAAAGTCTCAAGATCTTTTGGGCCAAAGTCATGCTCCTGCAGCTTTTCAGAAGATGGTGGAAATATAACATATAATCATATATCAACTGCAACCGCTGCTCATTATTTCTTTGTGAGCTTGTAGAATGCAATGTCTCTCCAAGCTCTTCTACAAACTGTAGTGCCTGTGATTGCAAAAGAAGATTGACAATCATACAGTGAGGATTGGGCAGGAATAAGCTGAATTATAATCATAGCTGTATCAAAAATATCTTGAGAACAGACTAGAAGCAGCAAATTCTCACCAAACTCCGCATGCTGGGATGGATCATACAAGATACCATTTAATTCTCACCAAATTTCTACAAACAGTGTAATTTAATAATTTTTTTCTGCCAAATAGTTTATTCTGGTAACTTGCCTAAAAGAAAACGGACAAGCGACTCAAATTTAATTATGTCAGTCTTAAATTTGAAACTTAGTATAAGCTACTGGAAATTAAAATATTAAATTTAATGGTTCTTTAAAAATTACATGTTAAATATATTTTATCTTTTTTATGGTCTTACAACAAGTTTAGAATTTAATTTTGATATAGTAACAATATAAAATGTAATATACTGTCATCTAATTATCTTTTATTGATATGATATTACATAATTAGATACACGTTTAAAGTTACGTTACACCAAAAGTCCGTCAAAATAAATTAAATTAATAAATTCATTATTATAATATTTGGAGGACTTAATTAGTATTTTTCTACTAACAAACTTATAACCCAATTACAAAATTTTATCAATGACTTACATAATTTTTTATTTCAGCGAAGATTTATGGGTCCGTCACATAATTCCTCGTGACCTATTGGTCTTATTATTACGCAAAATAAAACGCTATGAAAAAGAAAAATAAAGGAAAAATTCAGGTTACGTCTGGTTCAATTTGTATTTGTATTTTTTTAATACTTTTATTTTATAATTAAAAAAAGTGATAAAGACAAATAAAATAAAATTTTATTGTTTTTACTATTTTTTATATTATCCAAAACCTAATACTAACTTAATTTATAATAACAATATATTATATACTATATAGTCAACATAATTTATTTTTTTTTAGCAATTAATAAGTAATATTTATAAATAAGGATAAAACTACATGTACATGCATTCATCCCAACTAAAATTATTATTATTTTCTTTGTTGTGATCAGGGGCGGATCCAGAACATCTATCCTGCAGGGGCCGAAAGTAAACTAAAAGTGAGTCGAGTTAAGTCGAGTCAGGTCAATATTAAGTTTAGCTCACGAAAATGGAAGTCGACTCATGACTTAGCTTGGCTCATTAATAATTAGTAATTTTATATAAATAAATTATAATTTATATATAAAAATTTCCATCATCCATTAATTTTAGATAATATAATCATTACAATTTAGATATAACAAAAAATGAAAAAATTAATATATTATCATATATTTAACAAACATGTATTTATAAGTATATATGTTTAAAATGATAATATTTATTGTAAGTTAAAAATTTAAAATTTAAAATACATAATATATATCGATATAAATAACTATAATAAACCAAGTAAGCTCACAAGTCAATATTCCCAAGCTTAAGCTTCGTTTACTTAATATTATGTTTAAGCTTGTCGCATTACAAATTCAAGCGCCCCGCTTATCGAATTATTATCAAGTCAAGTTCAAGTTAACTCATGAGTTATCTTGACTCACTTTTAACCGTAACAAAAAATATACAAATATAAAATAAGGTTACTAATAAGGTATATAATCTAAAATGCCTCATAAAAAAAATATCTATATCAAAATCAAATATCTTTAGAACTATGGAATTTAAAAATTTATCATAATTCCGGGCTCTGCAGTTCCAGAATTGGGCCTTTTATATTTTTAAGCCAATTCCAGGACTGCAAAGCCCGGAATTGGATCCGAAGTTCTATTTAAGGCAACCATTTTGTTGTTGTGCTCTCCACACCTCCCATTACGCCTTCTTTCCCTCACTCACATTTCACTTCCGAAACTATGAATCTTGGTGATTCCGTGGTTGTTACTCTGTATCCGAACGGAGAGATGGGTCGTGATTCGGGTGGAATTTGGTTTCGGTCAGCAACGCCGGTAGTATTCCAGATGCAGCCCGTTGATACGTTGGAGGAGCTGAAGGCTGTTATATTGCGCAACATGGGAGTTGCTGGAGGCACAAGCTTAGTAAGATGTGTTGCCTACCGTCTTCTCAACATTTTCTCGCCGAATCAGTTTAAGTTCAAGATTTTCTGGGTTGACTGTGATATGCATGTCCATGGAATGTTTGACCTACACCGCAGGTACGGGCCTCGAGAAGTGATGGAGCTGCTGACCGAGATGCAGACTGTCGACGCTGATGTTGGAGGTCCATCAAGCTCGGCCGGAGGTCCTGCCGACGTGATACCTCGCTCGCCCATTCACTGTGTTGCACCGGGTGCAGCTATGCTGTTGGCAATGAATTCCGACGAGGGCTCGGATGAGGAGTTCGTCGGTGATACGGATGATAATATCAAAAGTTCGGATGGTACAGAGTTTGTGCCGGAGTCTCAGTGCAGACGGGATTTTTTGCTCCCAGCACCGGCCCCGATTCCTGATCTGTCATTTGTGAGTAGTCATTTCCACACGTTACACCTACATGATATGAGAGAGGAGCCTATGGAAGGATTTGGCGGGGGCGGTGACGATTATGATGTAGCCGGCGGAGAAGAGTTCAGGGTTGGACATCGTTTCAGCACTCGAGAGGTTGTGCAGATGGCTGTGAAGAATTATAGTATAAGGAGGGCAGCTGAGTACAGAGTGGTGGAGTCAGATCCGTCCAAGTACGTTTGCCGATGCAAGAAATATGGTGCGGGATGCCCATGGTCCATTCGTGTGGCCCTGCGGACAAATCTCGGATACTGGTATGTAGCACGTTATCTGTAATCACCCTGCTAAACTGCCATTATCTCAATTTCAAATGCAACATCAATTGGTAATTTGCATTGAACAGGGAGGTGCGGAGGTTTGGTGGACCACGTGATTGTTTGGCACCGTCGATGTCCTCTGACCATGCGCAACTTGATGGCAGACTTATTTGCAATGTAATCTTACCGATGATTAAGTCTAATCCGTCCGTTCGCATATCGGTTTTGCAAGCCGCCGTACAACAGAGTTAGTCCTTTATGCCTTCGTACCGGAAGGTATGGATGGCAAAGCAAAAGGCAATAGCGAAGTTATACGGGGAATGGGAAGAATCTTATGCCATCCTGCCTAGGCTTATGTCTGCGTTGCAGTATTTTTGTCAGGGAACAGTTGTGGATTTGAAGGTTGGTCCTTACTACCAGGGCGATTTGATGGATCAGGAGAGTTGCCAGTTCGACAAGGTGTTCTGGACTTTCCCACCGTGCATCGAGGGTGTAAAACATTGTAAGCCGTTTGTATCTGTGGATGGCACTCATCTGTATGGGAGATATGGGGGGGGGGGTACTTCTGATGGCTGTGGTTCAAGATAAAAACAACAATATATTTCCGGCGGCATTTGCTATTGTTGAGTCAGAATCAACCGAGTCATGGTCGTTCTTCTTGAAGAATCTGAGGACACATGTGATCAGGAAGGAAAGTGTTATGCTTATATCTAATAGATCGCCTGCAATCCGGACCGCACTACAGGCAGATGATAGTGGATGGCATCCCCCAAGCGCATATCACGCTATTTGCGTGCATCATCTGGCAAGTAACTTTATGAGTAAATTTAATTCCAAAGCAGGGAAGAGGTTGGTGATTAACGTTGCATATGCATCAACTGAGCTTGAGTTCATGGATTACATGAACCAGTTAGAGAAGCTGAGACCTGACATGAAGGATTGGGTGATCCGGTTCACAAACACTTTGTGGCTACAGCACTGCGATGAGGGGCGTAGATGGGGACACATGACGACAAACCTTTCGGAGTGCATCAATGTCGTTCTGAAGGGTACAAGGTATCTTCCTATTTCGACAATAGTGCGCGCCACCTATGAGCGACTCCAGCAACTTTGGATTAGGAAGGGGCAAGAAGCACAGACTCAGGTTGTGGCGGGGAGTATTTGGAGTCAATATCTACTTTCAGAGATTGAGAAGAGCAAGAGTGAATTGCCCAAGATGCGAGTGCTCAGCTGTGACCGTAGAGGCGTCGTATTCGTGGTTGAGGAGGTTTTGCCAATTCCACACTCCAGGCAGAGTCAATACCGAGTGTATTTGCGGCAGAGAAACTGCGACTGTGGAAAATTTCAGCAGCTTCATTTTCCATGCAGGCATGTGATCGCGGCATGTGCCGCCGTTGGGATAGAATAGGGTGCTTATGTTGATCCTGTGTTTGGGATGGAGGTTGTGTTCGATGTTTATGCAACGGACTTCCCGCCTATCCCGGATCAGCGGATTTGTCCGGTCTGGCATAGATCGACAATTAAGCCAAACCTAGCTATGCGCCGCAAGCACAAGGGGCGTCCCGTGTCCACAAGAATACGGAATGAAATGGACTTGGTTGAGCGCCAAGAGAAGAGATGCGGACTATGTAGATAGATGGGTCATACCCGTAGTGGTTGCCCTAATGCCCCACACCCTGAGGATGAGTAGTTTTCATCAGTAGTTATTTGTTTCTGTTGTATTTTTCAGCTTCGTTTTATTTGTAATTTTCATGTTGAGGATCATGAGTGTTTTCGTTTGTCTTAGTTGTATTTTTCATGTTTAGTTGTATATTTCAGCTTTGTTTTATTTGTTGGTGTTCTTTTTTTCAATTCCTTGTCAAATTCCGGGCTCTGCAGTCCCGGAATCGGTTTGCACCATTTCGCCTGGAATTGGCTTAAAAAAAATAAAAGGCCCAGTTCCGGGACTGCAGAGCCCGGAATTAGTAAGGGGTGCATAAAAACGTAAATTCCTCCCATCGTGCCTAATTTGGTAAATTTGGGATTTTTTTTATTTATTTAAAAAAAAATCGGAACTTTTATATATATATACTTTAATACTTATACTTACTATAGTATTTTTTTTTTCAAAAAAGTTGGGGGCCGAGGCATATGCTCGCCCCCCTTTCCATCCGTCCATGGTTGTGATTCAAATTTTTTTGGTTAGACTCCATTATTTTTGTGCTCAAAATTTTTCTACTAGACTTTATTATTTTTGTATTTGGCGCATGAATCTATTAGATGTGAAAACATATAGATTAATACATGGATCACTACAACAAATCCTCCATTTAGCGGCGGTTGAGAATGTTGTTTAGCGGCGGTTAATATATATATATAGAAGTCTCTATAATATATAAGTTGTGTATTATTTTGAATCGTGCAAAATTTAATTATTGATATTTTTCAATAACAAATCTAATTAAGTTGTGATCTAATTAACTCTAAAAATTGATGTTATCACTTTTTAATTAATTATATTTGAGTAATATGGAATATTATTTTTCACATTTAAATTTTCTTTTATTATAATTTTATATAATTATTTATGTTTCTTTAATATATTTTAAAAACATATTTTTGCAATAAATTTTACCTTGTAAAGTTGCACAAAAAATCCAAAAACATACTTTTTTAAATTTTTTACCATAAAATTATTTTAACAGTGTTAAAAAATATATTGTTTTAAAAGACAATAAGTTATTAGCATGTATAAATATATAGATAAGCTTGATTTGTTTTTTAGAAAAAAATTATTTCGCGGCGGTTTATGACAACCGCCGCTAAATTCCCTCAAACTTTACGTTTTACAGCGGTTGCTACACTAACCGCCGCTAAATTAACAAAACAATTAAAAAGTGCACATATTTAGCAGTGGTTGACATAAACCGCCGCTAAATTCCCACAAAGTTCATGTTTTGTGGCGGTTGCAATACCAACCGCCGCTAAATTTCCAAAATAGCTGAAATATGCACCTATTTAGCAGCGGTTGGACACAAACCGCCGCTAAATCCTGAAACTAAGCGGCACACTTTAGAACCACCGCAAGAACCACTGCTAATAAACCGCCGCCAATCAACCGCCACTAACTAACGGATTTGTTGTAATGGATATGCATGTACATTTGGATTTTTTCTTAAAATTATTCCCTAAAAATATGTATTAAGTTGATACTTGATAGACTAAAAGTGTTGCTTAATCTCCAGTTTTTCATGTTATCAGCAGCCTCTGTGCCGTCGTGATCTGCCACTGCTACCACTTCCATGCCCCGCCGCTTCTTCTGCCACCGAAATTTCTTTCCGTTTCTCTTTAACAACACCGACAAGCTAGCTTTTGTAGGAGCATTAATCGCAAAACTTTAAAAGAAATGAAATGAAATAAAATTGCATGTAAAATATGCATGGGTTCTTCGTTCTTATCCACTACAGCACATAACTTTTAAGCAAGTGAGCAGTAACTGTATGTATGTCTTTTGTGAAGGGAATGAATGGCACCGTTTTACATGTGCCTCAAAACCCAACATTCGCCAAACCAGAAATCTTCAAGAAATGATCCAAGTAATGGGCCACTCTGCAACCAAGCAAAATTAAAGGATAACTGAAACGTTTCATTATTTGAGGCTAACAGTTCCCATCTTTCTTCATTGGTAAGCATAAGAATTCACTCTAGTCTCATCCACCAATTGGATATATATATTATCTATGTAAATTTTTTTAATATTAGTTCACACTAATAATGCATATAAATTATATTATTATTAACTTTATCCTATACTCGCTACTAAGGTGTATTAATCCATATTTTATTGAATTAAATAGAAAAATAATAATATATTAAAGATTAACTCAAATAATAAGTAAGTATGTTACAATTAAATCAAAATTAAAGGTTATTATTTCTATTATTAGCTTTAACAAAATAATAATTTTTTTCTAGATTTATAGTAAAAGGTATTTTGAAAAAGAAAATTTGGATACCAATTATCTCCTATATTCCCATTATATATACCGTATCTGTTAATCCACATTTTTATAATTAAATAATATATGAAATAAATATATGCTGAATATTAGTTAAAATGGTAAATATGTTATTTTTTAATAAAAATTCATTAGTTTGATTCTTGGATTTAACAAAATAATAATTTTAATAAATTATATAATAAAGGATATTTTAAAAAAGAAGATTTGAACACACCAACTCTATTCAAATTGCTATAGGATATATAGGATAGATAGATATAGAATAGATAATCTCTTATGAAAGTTAATGAGATTTAAATGCAATAATATATATAACTAAAGAGAACTAATAATGAAAAATTATGCATGATGTGAAAATTAAGATGCAAGAATCTATATTTTTAATAATTAATTGTTGTATGAATTGAACGAATAAATTCATGTATTTTCTAGGCGATATATAGTTAATTTTTTAAAAATTATTTTTTAATTTTAAATTTTAAACTTTAGACCTTAAACACTAAATCATAAATGTTAAATTCTAAATCTGCTATAAAAAAATTAAAAATAGAAAGCTTTACATTTAAAAAAATTAACTAATATTAATTAATTAAGATTTCATGCAACTTTTTTCCGCTGAAAAATAAAAAGATTGCTACACACATCATTGTCTTAGCCAACATACGTCCTGGATGTACGAACATATATAAAATATTATAATGAATAGAATTCTGCACGTTTATTATTGTTCATTATAGTACTACCCAGACACTTGATCGAAGGACTAAATAAATCTGTGGGTATCCCTGGAATATATAACAGAATATAGCCAAAGATTATTCAAAATGACGACAATAAAAATACAATTTTATTAGGGAATTAAAATTTTTAACAAAGTCAACTTACAAAATTTATATGAATAAAGATTAGGAAGTTGATATTATTATATAGAAAATGAAAAGAAGATAAATATTAATTAATTGCTAGTTTAAAGTTTAAAAACATTTAGTTTTCAATTTTTCTGATATTTTATGTATTTATATGTTGTATACTATATATGCTTAGGGAGCATCAGGTGAAAAAAAAAACAACTAAAAGATAACTGAATATAATTCTTAATTTTTTTAAATAAGTAAAACTTTCAATCATAAATAAAGAAGCCAAATAATAATAATAATAATAATTATAGATCGCAAATAATAACATAATATTTATATTTAACAAAGAAATAAAATAAATATCTATTTTGGTGAACTATTATTTGAAAGAGCACACAATGTTCAATTCTATAGAATCTTAAAAAGTAAAATATTATATCTTCTTTTCCCAATAAATCGAAATACAGTTCCAATTTATACAAGCTTCTCCAAACAAAAAGTTTTTCTCATAAATTATTCTTCCTTGTCATACAAATTGGACTATCAAAACCAAGATACTCGTAAAGAAAAGTTATCATTACCACAAAGAGGAGAAACATCACAAGAAGGTTAAATGGAGACATGCAAAGAAACGTCCATAGAAATGGGACAGGTTTAGAGATATAGATATCTGTCCTATGAAGAATCGTAAAATCCTGTGAAATATAAAATTACCAAATAATCCTAAGTGTTTGGAAATTAAATTGGAATAGCATAGATGGGAGATATTTTTGTATTATTTTCTTTTAATTTATGTCAATTCTTTATAATATATATGTTATGGATTTTTAGTGTATAAGTTAGATGAGCTATTCTAAATGTACACCAAAATCAGCCATCAAATCAGTCATCGATATATAATACGCATTGAAATACAAAATACATGGATAGTTTAACTCATTTTTAGTGCGTATTTTGCATTTCAATGTGTATTGTACACCGGTAGCTGATTTGGGTGTGCAAGTAGAATTGTTGAAGTTAGATTATATTAGATTGTATTTAATTAGGAAAAAAAAAAACTGTATTGAATTATGTCAAATTAATTTATTTTATGATTTTATTTTAGAACTTATCAAACCTGTGAAGTCTTTTCTACTATTTCACTTGTTCAAATCAAATACAAAGAGATGTGTCCCATCTCAACTAACTTACCTATGAGCAACTCCAACACAATTTCTATAAACACCTTAGAATATAATTCTCTTATCTAAATAAATAAAAATCTACAATAGAAATAAAGAAATGACAAACGGCATTTTTCTTAGTGGAATCGGGAGACACGGGAGAGGAATATACCTCGCCATCAAACCCATTGCCATCCCAAATTAAAGGAGAGGTGGTATCATGATTGATGAAGAGTAGTTACCAGTTAACACTAACGAGAAGTGTGATGAGTTTTCTTTCTCTATCTTGTACAGCACAAATCCAGCCAAATGTGTTTGTGTTGCCAAGAAGTTGAACATGTCATCACTGTTGGAACAGTTGTGAGAAGTCCCTCTCTCTTTACGCGTTTCATTTTGGGCCTTGTGCTCTAATTTCATGACCCATTCTATTACACCATCTTCTAATATAACCTAATTATTATTTCTATTATGATTATGTATTATATAACAAAGAATAAAGATGGTCCCTAGTTTATATCATTGTTCTGACCAAACACCATGTGCTATATGACTATATCTCAATATTTTTAATAAAAGCAATAACTCCTTAATGTTTATTTTTTGAGACACACTTGTATTCTTTAATTTAAAAAGAACTTATTTTGTGTGTAAAGAGCAGAGATTATTTAATTTCTTAAAATAATGATGTTTTGGTGTGAAAATGATTGATATATCTCAAAACTAAATTCTAAAAAAAATTGTAGATATATTTCATTTGTTAAAAGTAGTATATATATATTATCATATAATGACTCTATTTTACACACTATTTAACATAAAATAATTAGACATTTAATTAGTCTGATACATAGTTAAATTAAATTTAGATAAGACAAAATTTTGAAATAAATATTAAATATACTCTAATATTATAACAATAATTTTCAAATTTATAGTCTTTAAAGTAAAAATGGCATAATAACTTAATTATTTAGAAATTAATTCAAATACAATAGTGCATAAATAAGAAGATAATGTACTCGTTAATTTTAGAAGATACCAGAATAATTCCTAATAGCATATCACTATGCATTGCTCTAAGAAGTACATCAAGATTTGATTCTCAACTCCTGCTGAGACTGGTTTAAATCTCTTACTGTAGTGAGTGGAATATATGTAAGGAAAAAAAAAAAAGAGATGAGAATAATAATTTGAGTACCATTGTACGTGGAATAAGACACACCTCCATTATTATCATAATATATATGTCATTCACTTAGCAAGCAGCACTTACATAAATATCGAAACAAAAGGAAAGGGAATATATACCATACTATACCACCATATCATTATTATTTATTATTTATTATTATTTCTATCTTATCCTAACTTAGCTATGACTCATTTATGATTGGCAGATAACATGAAAAAGCACCAAAAGAAAAGAAGAAAACAAACTTATAATATACATATATAAGCCCTTATAATATATAATATATACCCTCTCCTTAATGTAATTATTTATCTAACAGTTTATTATATTATTATATATTGACGACCCAAGCGAAAGTTGAATTAAGAAGCAGCAATCCTCTCATAGGGTATGAGCCTATTGACAGCCAATTTTGTATGATAGGTAGAGTTCTTGTACTCAAACCAAGTGAACTCTTTGTACAAACTCTCTTTTCCAAGCATGAGGGATGGCAATGGTGCAATCTTCTCACTCAGTGGTGGACCAACAAAGTAAATCATTGACAGCCTCGGATTGTTAGCATTGTCCACTATCACTCTGTGCCTCACACTCTTGAACCTTCCGTTCGTCATAACCTATTTTTATGTCACCAAATTAAACATATAAAAAATTAATTCATAAAATATATTTTAGAAAATAAATAAATTCATGTGGTTTTGGGAAAAGGAGAGGGAGTTGAATAATGAGGCAGTGCAATAATTAACAAGTCAACCAAAATGTGCGCACACACATTCAAAAAAGCAGGGGTACCAAAAGCAAAAAGGAGAAGTTTATCTACATGCAGAAAAACTACTATTTCCACTTGTTATTATCCATTGACAGGTATATATCACATAAAAATTCTAATTTTAAAACATATATTTAAAAGGAGATTTCTATGAAAAAAGGTTTTTAGGCAAATGAGTATTTATTTATCTATCAGAATGAATAATTATTTTTTTTATCATTTTAACTCGTCATGGTAGCATACACCCATTTAAAAACCATAGCATTTATATTTTTCATTTTTTTTCTTTCTTCTTAAGAGAGTTTTGTGCAAGACATATATGGACGAAACTTTAGGAAAATGTGTGTTTTTTCAGTTGTTTCTGAGATTTACAGATAAAACCATAAGAGAAGGTGAAGATGAATGAGCAACAGCGAGCAGAAACAAAAACTGAAACTGAAACAGGGTATATGGGAAATGTAACAATTGTTTGTGATATAACAAAACATCTCAACAAAATGAATTAAAAATAACAAAAAAAAACAACTCTTATTTATTACTATTGGTAAATATTTTTTTTCAAAAAAGAAAAAAAAAAGAAAAAAGAAAGAGACGTAAGTGACGAGTAAGTATTTTACCTGAAGTGCATCACCAACATTGACAAAGAAGGAGCTGTGATCAGGAGGAACAGGAATCCAGTTTCCATCACCCACATAAATCTGAAGCCCAGCGGTGTTATTTGACCTCAGAAGAGATATAATCTGTGGGTCAGTGTGCTCTCCAAATCCAACCTTGTTTGTGTTCTTCTCATTATCGGAAGCCATTGTTGTTATTTCAGGGCACGCAGGGTAGTGGTTCAACCTGAAACAAGAGTCACTCTGTTCATCCATCACCAGCTTGCTCAGCACGTTTCGTTCCTCAATGTTCAGCCCTTCCGCCATCAGTTCAAGAATCTCGCACGCCATCTTCCTCATGGCTTCTATGTATTCATTCAAAGCGCATCTAAAAATAGTACGAAATTAGTGTCACTAATGTTCTAGAATATTCGTTATTATCTCAGTGTACCGTGAAAGCAAGATTTTGTTTATTACCTAAATTGCTCTGGTTTATCCAGTGTGTGAGTGTTGGTGTGTTGTGAATTGGTCTTAACGAGAAGGTACTCGATCAAACCAACGTCGCCGCTGTAGCCGATGCACTTGCTGCCATACCCGAAGGGTTTGGCGAGACCAACGTTCTCCTTGTCGCTCTGCGGCAAGGAGAAGAACTTGGTAGCCTCCTCTTCGAGTTTCGAAATGGCGTCCGTAGGGACGCCATGATTGATGACCTTGAAAAACCCGAAGTCCTCGCAGGCCTTCACTATGAGGGTCTGCGCGTCGGGTTTTGAAAGGTCCACGATGGGAATGGTCACCACCGGCGGTGAGAATGTGGCTGCTCTGTTATTGCTGCCACTGCAGTTTCTCACGTATGAGTATTGCATTTTTCTGTTTTTGTGATTGAGATTTGAGAAGGTTTGTGTATGGAGGAGGAAGAAGAGAGGGAAAGAGTTGATGAAGCTTTTTGAGCAGAGGGATTTGCTTGAGGGGAAAACGGTTGGGCTTCTTTCCTATTTATACACGAAAGAAAGCTTTGGTAGGGACAGAGGAGGAATAGAAACAGGGACAACAATATGTAAATAAAATAAATCGATTTTCCAAAATGTTTTTCTTCCTAACATAAATTTACAAGCTAATATAACATCAGATCAATTTTTATTACAAAAATGCTTTGCGTATCCACTAAAAATTAGTTATTTTTAAGTTTAATTTTCTAAAAAATTTTACACAAACAATCAATCGAATATTGTCTCGTTAATATAAATAACTAATAACTAATTTTAAACCCACAATTTTAAAAATAATTTAAATGCATGAAATTATTGAATAATAACATAAAACTACATCAAAATTAAATTCTTATTTATTTATTTATAAATTACGTGTTATTTAATTATTTTTATTATATATTGCATAGTTTAGATAGATTGAATTCACAATAAATTAAGTGATTAGTTTTTTAAATACACATAAGTTCTTATCCCACATTTTTATGATATAGTTTTGATAATTAGTATCTCTGTAAAAAAAATTAATATCCATTTATTTTTGTTCATAAGTGAAAAAAAAGGGAAAACATAGGTTGATATATGAAGATATAGTGGGGATTATTTTGTATTAATTTTTAGAACCGACCTTTTTTTATTGAATAATGGCCATCACAATCCTGCCGAAAAAAGTAGTCCAGTCATCACCTACCTGGGCATGATTATTTACTAGGATTTCTCCCACTAAAATATACAAGACAACTTTATCACATTGAGATTCCTTTGATAAGGTTTTCTTCATCACCATATGTGTTTTTCCTTCTTTCTGTTTTCATGAAACATTAACCCCCTTTTATTAACCTAATTAATTATTCTTTCACAATGTGTTCACATTTGTAGATAATGCACCTCATTTTGAACCGCTCAGAGTGCCTATCTACCTTTTAATAATCACAGCAATGTAAGAAACTAAAATCACTTAGTTACCTTCATTTATTATAACAACAAAAAATATTATTCATGATTAAATATCTTTATTCTTGTGACCGAAGCACATTACTCCCTTTTCATTATAAGAAGCCTCATATGGGTGGTAGCATTAATTTTATCCACGCATATTCAATCTGACTCAACTCATTAGGATCGGATTGCCAATCTTATTCGCAATAGAGCGAGTTGAGAATAGAGCGAGTTTGCTTGCGAGTATGTTAGGGTTTGGACTCAACCTTACCTGCCCAACACGTACCATATATATAATATATAATTTTATGAAAAATATTAGTGTTGGTGATAGAACACATGACCTAGTTATATAAAAAAAATTTAACAACTCAACTATGATTTTATTTTTAATTTTTTATATATTGAATATTTAAAAGCCTCTTTCACTTACTTACATGTATAAATATGAAATTTTAGAAACCCTAATTTCTAAATCTCTCACTTCACATTTTGCTACGAAAACCCTAATCTCTCTCAGACTCAAACACTCACAGACTTTTAGGATTTGAACAATTTAATGGTTATATTATTTGTGATTTGTTTAGGGTTTGAACAACTTGATGTGATATTATTTGTAATTTGATTATGTTGTTTAAATTGTATTTTTAAGTTATATGTTTGACATATTTATGGTGTCTTTAAAAAAATTTTAATTGAATTTTTAATATTATTTAATTTGTTATTTTTTATTAATTCATAGATAGAATTGGTTACTCGGATTAAGTATGAGTTGGATTAGGGTTGAAAGGTTCTCAACCCGCAGGTAAAATAAAAATATAGAAATTATAAATAATATATTAACACACAAATAGAATTAGATTTGGAATTAAACCCTGCTCTACCTTACTCATTGTAAAACATACCTTAGATTTGAGTCTCACCTGAAAAGGATTATATATACAGACAAATTAAAAGAGTTTGTAAATATCTAACTGTATATTGTTAAAAGTAATATAATTGATTTCAAACTTATTATTTAAAACATATTTAAACACATAAATTTAATTAAACGATTGTGAAAATTATTTATGATATTTGTAAATTAAAATTAAATTCATATATTTAATTATATATAATTATTTGATTTTGAATGTACTAACATTTTAAAATAGAAAAAAAATCTATAACTTAGAAGATAAGCTTCCATAGCATGCATGCACCTATATTCTTATTTTCACGTTTTTGTGCAGTTGCGTGTTTAATTTTTAGTGTAAACTGAGTAACAAGCATTGAAACATTCTAGTTCGGGCAAAATCACACGACATACACTTTGAATTTTTTTATATTAATCTTCAAACCGTCTTCAATGAGTTATTATTTTCTCCTCATCCAAATTAGACTTTATTAGTTTCTCTCAAGTACATAAAAATAATTTGTTTTAACTCTTCCATCTTCAATTCAAGCTAATTACGAGTGAATCAATATTGCAAGTTTCTCCTCATAATATATATTCTATTTTTAAAAAAATATTTATATTCTCTTTTTATCTCCTACTTTTCCGCCGGTCTACTCAATTATAATGCTAAATAGAAAATTAGTAATAATATAATTAAAAATAGGTTTTAGTTTTTTTTTTTTTTTGAATTAAAAGACTGAAGATGTGTTTGAATTGAGAATTTTTTTTAAAATATTTTTTATTTTTAAGTGTGGAAGTTTAGAAAATAATATACAAATTAAGAGGAAAAAAAAATGGTTGGATAAGAGAAATATTAATTAAAGCAAGCTAAGCCTGAAGGGGGGTTTGTTGATTTATTCATGTAAACTTCTTCATGACTTCATGCAAGTCATTGCCATTCAGATTTTGACAAAAGCATCGGTAAACTTTTGAATGACACAATAAGAATCAAAATGGTGAATTTATTTGGTACATCATTTTGCAACAGGACTAGCCATTCAATGTCTCTTTGTCCAGAAATCTAAATCATTCACGGTAAATTTACATCGACCTTTGACGGATAAATCTACTCTAAAATTGGTAATCACTTTAGAAAAAAAATATTTTAATCATTTTTAAATTAAGACGATAGAACTTATGAATAATAAAAGTTATAAATTCAAATGTAACTAAAATATTACTTTATTATTTTTTAAACTTAACAATTTTAGAAGGATTTATTTCATCATAGACTATAGAAAAAAAGCCCGCTAGAATTATACACCGCAATATTGTCTTTGTTCTCATATGCCATATAAATGCTTTTTTTTACTTATCGTAAGATTTTTTTCGATTTTTAACAAGTTTATTAATCATCGATTTTTATTCTAAATTAAAATAATTTAGTGGCTAATTTTCCAGTTA
>JASCZI010121076.1:22658-40030 GCA_036250425.1 Stylosanthes scabra | reverse complement strand
ATATTATATATATATATATATATATATATATATATATATATATATATATATATATATATATTCATCAAAATAATACTTGTGTGATAAAATATATACTAATGTGAGAATACACACATAGAGAGAGGGTATACATTAAAGGAGAACTTGTAGTGACTCACTACTAGCAGGACAATTATGAAAAGAAATTATAAGTGAAGCTTCAAAGTTATCCTCTAATAAACCTTTTAGTTAATGTTAAAACAAGTACAATCACATCAAACATTTACTTAATAAACCAATATCTGAATGGAGTTGTACTCTCACCACTTGTAAAATAATAACTTCTACTACTTTTAGGTGATTGGGTCCATAATTCATTCTCATTACATGAAATGAAATAAAATAAAATAAAATAAAATATTCTTAATTAGTAGCTAGGGCTTCATATATAGCTACCTAACAATTTATATTTTAAAGAGGGGGAGGTGGATGGGTTACATTAATTTCTAGTATAGTACACTATGATTTTTCTTTCCCCTTAATAAAATTGTTGCAACTTAATATAAATTTCTATCTATCTCTTTTTTCTCATCCTCATCATCTTTTATTATTTTCTTTTTAAAAGGTTGATTTCCTATTTTATGAAACTTCTGTATCCATCATTCCCATATTATCACACACTGCTTTATTTATGAAATGTGAGGAAAAGGATCACTATCTTCAAATGTCAAGTACAATTTTGTGGACACAAAATATAATTTGATTCTTTGAAAATGAAGTAGGAGCATTCATTTGAGTAACATTAATCCATCCATACAAAACAAAGCAATTACATGAACATAGAATTTATTTACAATTTTAGACAGAATATGAGCATCTTGAATTACATCCATTATCTTCAATTTCCCAAACTCATGTGCAGAGGAATATATATCATAAAAGCATGCCACCACTACTTGATTGTTCTTTTTGTATATATATAATTTTTTAATTTGGTAAATTAATATATATAGCAATCAATATCCTTTAGGATGAGAAGAAATTTTAGTAGCCAAAAAGTTGACGGTGATGGAAATCAGGTGCTGGTTTATTTGGAAAAAGGTTTCAGAGATTTGTGTTTTCCTTAAGTGGTTTCAGAGCTTGTTGGATAACAATGTGAAACATATTAAATTTATAATTTAATTAATTATTACTATATCATTATACATTCTCAGAGATATAATTATTTATTTATCTTCTATTATTTATCCATGTTTTTATGAGAAGTAATTTTTTGATATATTATTAGAGTTTTATAACACAAATGTATAAAATTCAATATTGTTAAACTTCAAATGAAAAAGTTTAAGTATAAAACAAAATAAGTTATACAAAAAATTCACATAAACAAAAGAAAGAGATTTTGAAAAAATTGGCATAAGGTGATATGTGTTATTAAAAAATTTTACTTTTTGCTTATTAAATATTCTACATGTGATTAGGCCAGTAAGACTGACCCTTAGGTACTCACTTTTGACTTTTGTACTGATTATTTTATATTAATTTCATAACATTAATAAATAATTTTTATGGATGTGTGTGTATGTCTGATGAGTATGTTTTTTTTATTAATTTGAGGCAACTTAGTAAATTAGAATTGAAGTACACTCAGATCAACATCCGTGACTCTGAGTTCGTGTAGACGGTAGACTGACTCGGAAAGAATTATTAAACAAATAAAACTGTGTTCTGCTTGCCCATATAAATATAGAGTCTAAGCAGTCTTTTTATATTATCAATTATCAATTAATTATATGTAATTTTCAGATACATTATTGTTCAATTAGATGCATCATACATCAACATCATATTCATTTACATAATCATTCAAAATAATGAATTTGAAAAATATACTTCCATTTGATAATGATATTAATTACTATATATATTATGTAGTATCTATATATATGAAGTTTATTTTAATAAGGATAAAATTAAATAATATATATAAGATTAAATTCAAAAAATTATTATAAAAAATAAAAATAATATAATTTTTACTATCTTATTCATACTTATAGTTAGAAACTAAAGTTAATTAATTTTCAACTACAAATTTATTCTAGTAAAATCAATTATGTTGAAGCTAATGATAATTTAGGCTACCAATTTAGGCCTTAGAGTGACCAAAACTCTCTTATCTCTGTCTTAAACATAATTGCACATATTTAGAACTCTAAAACTCTGAGCAGGATCGTATATATATATAAGAATTATTAGCAAGGTGAATATATAAATAGTAACATTGAAAGGGAGTTAAATTAGGATTTATCAAGTTGGAAAAGGAAAGATATTAAGAGCATCTAAAGGAAAAGGACTGAAATGTGATTGAATAGGAAAAGAAAGAACAGCGCAGCATGCAACCACTTCAGACGGAGTCTAAATACATGAAAGATCTTTGTTTATTTGCTGGGGGACCCTTCATTTTTATCTGTAGGGGACCATCCCAATTCAATTTCCTATATATATCATGCTGCTTTTTAAATATTACTATCATTATTTTTTTTCTTTAATTGTACTTTCATTTTACAGAATTTATTTTCTCAATGGATATTATTATATTGCAGAAAAAGACTATAAATAATTAACGCATTATGATCAATAAGGAGTTAACGTATACTATATATGAGTTACGAATGATAACTCATATAAATTTTGAATGATAATTTAATCATTTGATATATGAGTTCTGGATGATAACTCATATAAATTTTGAATGATAATTTAATTATTGGCTCCCTAATGACTCTTTAACGTTGATTTCTTAACACCCTTCTATATTGTGTGTGTTAAAATATTCAAATTCATTAAAACATTCTTACAATTTGCAAGCTGGATTTTCATTCCCATCGAAAAAGTGTTTTTTCCGCCTAAATTTTTTTTTTCACTCTCATTGAAAAAACTTTATTTCCAACTTAGACTGGAGGGCTGAGATTGGAAGACTGAAATTGAGAGACTAAAATTGAATTAAGTTTGTTATTGTGTTTGGTTTAAAATTTATTAGGAGACAGAAACTGAGATATAGGATTAAATTAAGTTGATGGAGGAATGACAAATATTAGTATTGGAAACTTTAATGTTGAATTAGGATATTTGAGTAAAAAATATTTTTAAAGTTTCAGTCTAAGATCTCTATCCCCCGGTCCCTATTATTTGGAGGTATTGAAAATACTGAAATTCTGAAGACTGAGATTGAAATTTTAGTTCTAGTCCCTATCAACCAAATACAATACTGAATTTCAGTCTTTCAGTCTCAATCCTAATCTTCAGAAACAAACGCTATCTTATTAACTATTTTAGTCTCAACCGCCGCAAATTAAAAAACTTGTTTTGTGGCGGGTGTTTACGTTGTTGGAGTAAACTGTCGCAAAATATTTAATCCGCACATAAATTCAGTGGTTGGCTAACCATTGCCAGGTGTTTTGCGGTGATAAAAAAATTCTATTAACACTGAAGACCTCCGTTATCTATAAAAATATTATAATGTTAGCCTACAACATTTTCGTATTTAAATTTTTTAGCCTAAAATTTACACGTTATGATTAATCATAAAAGAATTTTATACTATCTTCTAAATGGATAATTTATATATGTATTAAGTTAAATATTTTATAAATACAAAAATATATGCATGTCGGTATAATCTTTTAAAAAATAATATATATATAAATTAAATCCTTATTGATATTATCATTGTGCAATCCAATCCTGCCTTTGACTAGCTTCCTCAAGATTTAATTACCAGACATTCTCCATTCTCCATCTGTCTCTCTTCCATATTTCTCAATGGGGGACCATCTCCTCTCACTTCCTAATCAATCATTTATTTTTTCAAAGATTCTTTCTTTGATTTATTGTCACATATCTTATTCATGTTAATTACTGATAATAATAATGATCTCATATCATAAAAATGGGTGCGGGAGTCACCGGAAGTATTACGTTCTAGTTTGAATTTTTAGGCCATATTTATTCATTTAAGCAAAATGTCATACTTTAACGTAATCCACACTTAATAATAAATTAAGCTTTCTTTAATTATTATTCTTATTATATTGCCATTTCATATTTCTGTCGTGTGAAATTAGATTATGTTGAATGATACTTATAAATTCCCGAACAAGAAAAAGAATTCGGTCGCAAATGAAAAAGACAGTCAGTGATGTTTATGGGAGTTAAATCCATGGTGGGGGCACTCACCAGCCATGAAAGGAGGTTGAGTGAGACTTATGCATTTAAAAAATAAAAATTGATAATTATTTTGAAATGGCATTTGCATGCATTTAATTATTTCCGTGATGCTGAACGGATGTCAATTTTGCATGAAAAAGGAAGAATGAAAATTGAGTGATAGCTGATTCACTGAACAGTGTTTATTTTAATAAGAGCAGGGTTACTTAATCAATAAAATATTAGAAAAAATTAGTCAATAGAAAATAACACAATGTATAAAAACGACACAAAAACTTATTATTCATCTAAAATAATTGAAGACAAATTATTTAAAATAATAGAGAATAAATTATTTAAAATAGCATAAGATAGATAATTTAAAATTATAATATTAATTCGATTGATGATAATGATAAATAAAATTGTTAATTTATTATTGGTTAAAAATATATTAATTATCAATATTTTTTTATATAAAATAAATGTTCATCACTTGCTTGACAAAATAAATAGTAGAATTTAATGGTAAAGTATTATTAGTGTAACATTTTCAAAGTCATCAACCGTGTATTATTATAATTTAAATTACAAAATTTTTAAGATAAAAAAGTTTAGACCGGGTATAATTTAAATTGATCTAATCTAAATTGTAATTGTTTGAATCACAATAAATTAAAAAATAAATCCAAGACAATATAACCCAAATTGTAATAATTTAAATTTGGACTGGGTTGAAAAATAAAATAAAAACGATATCATCCAAATTATATCAATTTTACCCATTTCAAACTGCATTGCAAGCATCCTTTCCTCTTTCTTCCATCAAGCTTTATCTCATTTATATACTACTAACTAGATATTTAGGAATTTGATATACATATATACCCTTATTTATACAAAGGATGTTGATGTGTTTGATCTAGTTAACCATTTAAAATTTGATTACAGGTTTTACGAATTTAAAATTATATAATTTTAGTGGATGAAATAATTAAGCATAATAATTTCTTAACCACACATACACAATATAAGGGTATCAATATCTTATAATTTTATAGGGTACTATAGTAATTTCCTACATAAAACTAAATTCTTAAAGGAACATTATAATTTTATTTAAGAACAAAATTAAAAAAAATATAGTAATAAATTAATTTTAAAATTGTAAAGAAAATTATTTATAAACAATATTTTCATGAGCAGGAAACCCATGACCTTACAAGTTGTTGTATAATTGATAAGATGAAAATTAGGTATGCATTTAAATTACATTCACACATGCATAACACATTACATTTATTCTAGTATTCATATTTATTTCGTGTGATCCCTTACTATTTTTTTTTTATAATCCATGATGCTATCCAGTTTATTTATTCATCTATTTTTTTAGTAAAATATTTTTAACTATTTTCGTAAACTAAAAAAATATATAATTTTGTTAATATATTAAAAATTAATAATATTATTATTTTTTAATTAATTAACAAAATAATTCATATAAAATATAAAATTTTAGAAATAAATTAATATTTTGAAAATTTTAATCATTAAAATAAACAAATTTATATTCTTAAAACCAAATCAAATCCTTACACAAGTAATTAATAATCTAGGAGTGATAAAATATATAGGTGGGTGGGTGATTACTCAAAAGTTTAAAAAGAGAAAAGAAATATGTGATATATAGTCAAAGTATGTCCCATGCCTTTTTGAAAATTAACTGTATGGGGTAGTTAGAAATAATTAACATAGTATTGTCTTACCATTAAGAAGAATTGATAAACCTAACCCCATTTCATCAACATTTTCAATTTAATATCAGTCAATTCAGCCAGCACCATTGATTTTTCTTTTCCTGAATAGGTTTGCTTGCTGAAGATGCAATAATTTTCAATTCCTTAAGGATAGGCTTAAAGGATTAATATATGCAATTTTATGGTATAAAATAAAATTGTGTAAACAGATCAGACGTTTGGTTATATTATTTTATCATCAAAAAATTATTTTATTGAATTATATTTACATTTTTTTAAAAATCATACAAATATAATATCACTATGCGATTGGAGTGTAAAATGTTTTTATACTAAAAGGTTCAAATATAACAATTAAATTGATACCTATATATATACTTGAATACTTATTTAAAATAATTTGATATATTATTATTATTATTATCTATCATTTATTTATTGAATATATGTAATAATAAAAAATATAAATATAGTCAAAATTACAAGTATTTTAAATCTCTTTATACATAAAGTCACAAAAAATATCTTTATATATAGTGGATAATAATCATAATGAGTTTATGTAAAAATCTTATACTATATATATATTAAAACACATTTCCAACCCTATCTTCTAATAATAAATTTCCCTTTTCTCTCTATAAAAATTAAAGTTGGTCACCTCCTTAAATGCCAATTCGGACAAATTCATCCTTAATAAATTTTTATTAGCTTTTGCATTTCCAATTTTTATATCTAAGATAAGGAGGTTTTTTCATCTCTTTTAGCTCACTCGTCGTCACGATGACATGCGTTAATACGGATATAGATAAATAAATCCCTTCTTGACATGTAATAATCAAAACACAATATTATTGTTATATCTCATAAAAATTTATTTATTGTTGGCTTAACACATGACATTACTGACGAATATATTAGTCAACTTACAGCGATCACATGATATTTCTCTATTAGTCGTTAACCGGTTAAAATGACGGAAAAATCTATACATCTTACTAGATATAAAAACAGCGGAAAAAAAAAAATTATTGATAAAAATTTATTAGAGATGAATATAATCATTATTTTTTTGGAGATCTATTTAGGGTATTAATACTTTTGATACTTATATTGTCAGGTATACATACATATCTAATGTTTTTCCCCACCGCCCCACCGGTGACCACCAAAAGTAACCGTCTTTGGTGTGGACATAAGCAGTTTCCTTAGCCAAAAATCCCCTCAAGGGCACTCATATGCAGAAATGCCGTTGTTTTCTTGCATACCCCACAAAATTTCTAACTTCTTCTTTCAACTCTTAATAACTTCAAATTCCCGGTGGATAAAACCCTAAAGTATGCCACTAGTGGTGCTGCCTGTCATCCAAATTGTGCGCTGGTGGACAAAATCCGTGGACATGCTAAAAACTAATTGTGAATTTAAACCTCTTCAACGGGCAAGCGGGTTCAATTCGAGTTAGCATGTCCCGAGCGATAAGATAAAACATGAAAAATAATTTGATTCGTATTTTAAACGAGTTATGAAAGCACCAACTTAACTCGACTCGCTTGAATTAATGAGTCGACCTGTTTAACTCATGTTTTATTTTGTTTTTTTTTTTTGAAAAATAAAACTGCCATGTAATTTTAGTTTTTTTTAATTCATATTTTACTTAAAAATATTTGTCGCATATTAATATATTTTTATATTAAATTATATAAAATTTAAAAAACTAATTAAAAAAATCATGTATTAAAATAGACTTATATACTAAAAATGCGAAAAAAGAAAAATCGAGTTAAACAAGCCACCATGCCTGGTCGATCCAAACCAGTCTAAATCGCAAGTATACGATCTGAACCAAATTGACCATCTTTTAAATGAGCTGTGATTTCACTAGCTCAACTCGCCTATATTTACAAGTGATCTTAGTCGACTCGCGAGTCACGATTCGTTTTGACGACACTATCTATGATGAGTCGAAACTACATTTAAGAGTTTAATATTGGTCAATAAGTCATTGCTAGATAAAATAAAATTTAAACTCTAACGCTTATTTAAGTAGATTTAATGAGCTAATATTTATTCATACACCTAGATATTCCAACACAATCAGCTCAATGAGTTTTTTTTTCTTTTAAAAAATTCTTTGTTAATATATAGTTATATGGATTTTTAATATATAAGGGCCTCTTTCTTGAGAAATAATAGTCTTATATTATTAGATAAAATCAATTTTTTTAAAAATGAAAGAACTCAAGACAAACAGAGTCATCTATCTTGGTCTATTTATTATTAGTCCCACATTCATATATAATTAAAGATATAATCTTGTATAAGAATAAAATATCCTTATCAGTCTCTTGTGTTGATCATGTCTTCATTCCAACCCCGTTTATTCAGAAAAGAATAGTACTATATTGTTCAAATAAATAACAGTTAAAGCAATGCAAGGGGGAAAAAAACGACTAAGCACTTTCGTGACACTTGTTTCTCAATTCTAATTTCTAACACTACTCTTGTTGATCAGGTCCCTAAGCTATATATATATGTACACCAAACCTCCCACTATATCTCATAGGCCAACGTAACAATTATTCAATGCTCTTAACTTCTTTCCTACTAAACACACAAACATTACTATTATTTTCAATAACACCTAATCTACCTATACCTATCCATAGTGCTGAACACACCATGCAAATACTACATTTTGGAGACATACAAAGCCTCTCCAAAATTGTAAAATTATTGTAGATCTCGATGTTATTAATTAATTATTTTTCTTCATTGTAAAATTATTTGTTTAATTCTCTTTTTTTATAAATTTAGTATTACAATTCAGAATTTAAAATTTAGAATTTAAAAGTTAATATAAAAAAGTTAACTAATATTAAATAAAAATTATATTGATTTCTTAATTGAACTTCTGACTAAAAGAATTGAATAATAATAATATTAAATAATGATTTCTTGGAGTATAAATTGGGTAAAAAACTCCTATGCAATACAAATATAAGAACAAATTTCTTAGTGTAACGCGCTCTATTAATATTTTTTGTTTGTGGTATTTTACGGTATTTTTTTGCTTGGTATGTAAAGAAACAATTTGTTACGGATTTGAACTCCATTTAAGAGTTTATCATTAATCAATTAATCAATTGGTTGTTGTATATATAAAATAAGATAAACTATTGACACTACATGTGAATTGGTTATATATTGAGCAACCCAAATTGAATTTGATTAAGACTTAATCTGTTCTATTACTGAGCACAAGCTTAAGTAGTAGTTATGGGGTGATACACATGCCAGGTTGGCCCAACAGCGCCACCCATATTATAACCTCGCTATCACACCATCCTAAACACACACTAATAATTTCAATAACGTGTTAAATTCACCATTATTATTCTTTTCCTGTTCGATGTTAAGTTTTGAAAAAAGGTTGTACATTCGGTTATGATGGGTGTCTCTCAATGAGAATAGTAATGTTATTCATAACGCTTTAGGATATCAAATCGTTTACTTTCTTTTCATGTATTTCTCGACATGATTAATTCATCGCGGATCATAATTCTATTTAAGAGTTTATTGCTGGCTATTGGGTTTCTGTATGCAGCAGGCGAAATTCGAATCCTTGATACTTATTTAAATGGATTATTAATGAGTTAATCACTAGACAACTTAGTTATTTTTTTAATTTTTATTTTACATTATCATTGAGCACCTTAATTATATCTTGGGTAAGAAGAAAATAAAATATTATCTTTTAAGAAGTGTTTGTATATTTTCTATTAACATATATAATATGCAAATAATGTTAGGCATCATGTCATCATCTCAATTAATTAGCATATCTAGAGATTGAATAATAATTATTATTATTATTCCGTGTGAACATTATTTTACACAACTTGATGAAATTCAATAACTTAATTATTAATGATATGAAAATAATCTATAAATCATGCTAAAAAAATCTATAAATATACATGATTAAATCATGTCAACCTGCTCTCACTTAAAAGGTTCATTAAAATATTTGCACGAAACCAATCTCAAGTCAAAAATTAAATAATGGATAGAGATTTCATTTTGTTGACTTATTACATGCATGAGCAATAATATCATCAAAGACTCATCACATCCATGTAACTTTAAATATAAAGCTATTATGAACAAAAAAAACTGATCTCAATAGATAAGTTTATACTATAATATATGCATGTGGAATCACTATTTCAATTCAACGTACAATATTAAAAGATAAGATAAAAATTCCAAGCCTATCTTCTTTTTCCTAAGTAAGTATGAAATATCACTTTACTCACATGTATTAGTGGAGATTGAATTGTTCCTTGTTTGGTATCTGGTATATATAGATTATAGACCAAACCCACGGCTAACTTCAATCTCCATCACCTTTTAAATTTTTATTTGAATACATTGTATTTGCATCAATAATTAATCAGATATTATTATTGTGGATGTCAAATTTTAAGCTAGGCCAATGGTGCCCACATACATCAGTCCTAGAATCATAGCTTATATATATTTATAAATAAAGAAATAAATAAATGGAAAATAATAATAATAATAATAATAATAATAATAATAATAATAATTGTGATCTAAAGGTCTTAGATTTCGATTTTTATTAAATTTAAAAAAAAATTGACATAAAATAATAAAAAAGTAAAATACTATTTTTTCTCTAATATTTGGGTCGAATCCTAATTTTTGTTCTTAGTGTTTAAAACATCTTATTTTGATGCTTCATAGTTTCAATTAGACTTAATTAAGTTACACCGTTAAAACAAAAACTTAACGTTATAGTTGACGAGGTCGTTTGCTTAGAGATTAGTCACTTCATTCTTGTGTTAAAAAATTTCACATTACAAAGTTTGAGTTTCATATTCTCTTCTATTCTTGTAACGAAGAAAACACTTAAAACCCTAACTATCCATCATTATTGCGCGAGAATCATATGAAAAAAGTCTCCGTTGCCGTACATAGGTGGTTCGACTTTTTTTGCATAGCGAGTTAAGGTTACATTGGTTCTTCAATACGGAGGGAGAAAAAACTGTGTTAACTACGATAATAAATTTCATTCAAATTTTAACAATGAGATTTGATTGAGTCTAATTAAAATTTTTTTAGATCAAAATAAAATTTTTTAAACGTTAAAAACTAAAATAGAATTTATGGACAAAACTATACATTCCCTTAAATAAATGAGGATACATAATAATCTTATAATAATACTAATAATGTGATGTACATCACTACTATATAAGTTGGCATTAATTATCCAACACTATTTGTAGTACTTAATTGCGTCCTATTGTAATTTTTAGTATATGTGAAGCTTTATCATCATCACGAATTAAATATATTCTTCCTTTTTTCCACTAATTTTCAAGAACTGAGGAAAAGTGTACTGGGCAGAAAAAAGAGAAGATAATGGACGATTTGTGAATAATAGAAAATGAGAATCTTTTGTTGTTGTTGTTTTTTTTAAGATAGATGAATGGTACATACACAAATCTTTCTCTATAATTATTATAGGGCACGTAAGAAACTCATCCACTAGAAAGAGAGAGAAAGAGAGCTTAGCATAGTTGGTTATTGCATTATTGGTTTCAATGACTCTGATGTTGACTCTCATTCAACGTTATGACTTTTTTATTTAAGCTTCGATCTTCTTCTTCTCATTTTCAGCAGTCCCATTCTAATGAGAAGGTGGAAGAATTTTCTATGGTCCCGATAAACAAGTTTGCGATGTACGAATTGTCATATTTGTCACACTCACCCACATTTATTAGGCCTTGTAGTACGTTGCTATAGATTATCTTCAACCATTGAAAACTTAATTTTTGGTATCAATTTAATTTAAATCCTTTAAAAAAAATACTAATTATTTGGTCCGTTAAAAATATATTTATAAAAATTATTATAAATGAATTTATATAGATATAAATAACCATATTTAGATAAATTAGTTTATACAATTTTTTCATCTAGTTATTATTAACATCGGAAGCAAATATTACAAGTGTATTTGAAGGAAAAAAATAGAGACCGAGATACTGAGAGATTGATATTAAATTAAATTTGTTATTCTATTTGATTTAAAATTTATTAAGAGACAGATATTGGAAAATAGCAATTAAGTTAAGTTGATGAAGAATGGATAAATATTCATACCGAAAACTTTAATATTGAATGAGTGTATTTAAATTAAAAAAATATTAAAATTTCAGTTTCAATCCCAAAATATTTAAATCATTTTAATTCTCACCTTATGAAAATACTTAAAATAATTAAATTTTGATAATTTATAATAAATTTTAATGTCAGTCTCAATCATTATTACCAAAATCACCTTTTATTAGTTCTGCTAGTTAAGATTGCAAGACTTTCGTCATGATGGGTGAAACTAGAAAACTCCACTAAAGGATATTATAGAGATATATATCCAGTAATATCAGAAATTTTATTTTCAACACTTCAATTTAATTTTATTTAGAATATCAAGTATAATATGTGTATAATTTTCTTATAATGTTAATATAATATATTTAAATATTAAAAATTAAAATATGCAAATATAATGTTAAAAATTATAGTACTATAAACCTCATGTATACACGCTTTACTGTTTAGTGATAGGGTATCTAAAAGTCATGATTTTGACTAGTATTACCCTAACAAATTATATTTTGTCACACTTTTAGTATGTCATTATAATTATAGAGATTAAATATATAATTAATCCAAATATTTTAGTTTTATGTAAATTTGGCAATTGGTATTTTATATATATTTTGAAATTTTAATATTAAAAATAAATGTTTATTTTCTGCAATTAATATTAAATAATATTGCTAAGTCTTTTTCCACAACAATTAGACAAATAAAGTTTAAGATATTTTTATATTTTTGTTAGTAGTGAGCCAAAAATATATCTAAAATATAAATATGAAAATTTCCAAGCTTTGCTTATATAATAAGGTTGTGTGTGTGTTTCTCATTCTGGTGGATAAGTTTGTGCGGTGGTTAAGATGGTTAAAACTAGGCTTAAATGGGAACACTTGACGGTTGAAAGGGGATTTGCAGTGGATAGTGGCAGTTTCGGAGGGGATTTGCAGCAATTTCAAACTGCCGCTAAATGTTTTAATGGTGCTTGGTGTAATTAAACATGACATGCATGTTTTAGTAAGAAAGATGCGTGGATTAGAAAATGTGTTAAAATTCTCACAAGCATTTTGCAACAGTCATTTTATGTTGATAAGAAATTGATGATATCTTTATTGATAATGGCATGGCAGAACACGACCACTGAGTGTGACTTTATGAGGGGGAGGGATGGCAAAGGGGGAAAATGATGAAATTAGGGTTAGGGTTATGTATATATATAAAGTGTGAAATGATTAAAAAATCAATAAATCCAGACAACCAAGCTTTTTTAGCAATCAATACCAATCAAGTTAAATAGCTCCACGCGTCATCTTGATTTTTTTTCACGTCAATTATGTTTTTCGAATAACCAGTGACAATGAAAGAAAAAGAAGACGATGACGATGACAATGATGACGGCGACAATGACAAGGAGGAGAAGGAGGAAAACTAGTAGAGCGATGACGACAATAACGACCATGGCATTGATAGTGAAGAAGAGGAGAAAGATGAAAAAGAATAATACAGCAAAGAAAAGAAAGAGGAGGAGGAATGCAATAGAGGAGGAGGATGAGAAGAAGAGGAAGAAGCTAAGGAAGAAAAGACGTCAAGAAGGAGAGTGTGTTAAAGATTTAATTCTTTTCCATTTGAATTTTTTAATGGTATTTAGTTCGTTTGTTCAATAAATTAAAATGTGATTTGTTTTTCAATGAAATTTGGTTTGTTTTTTCTTTTTGCAGTTTTGTGATGTTGCACTTTGGTTGAAAGAAGAAGAAAGAAATGACGATGATGTAGAGAAGAAGAATAACCATTGTCAGCAAAATAAAGAAGGAGAAGGGAGGAGGAGGAGGAGATTGCAAGGAGGAAGAGAAGGAGGGCGATGACATTGATAGTGAAAAAAAAGAAAAGCATTTATTTTTTGTTTG
Source organism: Stylosanthes scabra (assembly GCA_036250425.1). Classification (NCBI taxonomy): domain Eukaryota; kingdom Viridiplantae; phylum Streptophyta; class Magnoliopsida; order Fabales; family Fabaceae; genus Stylosanthes; species Stylosanthes scabra. The sequence continues at coordinate 25,992 of JASCZI010121076.1, read as the reverse complement.
ATTGGGTTTAGTTGGTGAAATAAAATATATATGTAATATTATTGTAAACAAATTACAATATGAATAAAATTAAACTTTAGATAATTAAATTTATTGAAATATTTCAGGATTAAGTGGAGACGAGATATGAATCGTTGTATAGGTTCCTAATCAATTTCAAGAAATTTTATTAAAAGAATCCTCCATTTACGGATCTCTCTTTTGAGACAGTCTCATGAAAATTCCTTTGCGTTAGGGATTTTTGCCATCGGTAGTTGTATGATGTTAGGTAACACTTCTCTCTCCAAAAGCTGTATGTGTGAATCTCAATTAGTTCAACTATTACATCTTTGTGAAATTTTCTCCACCCTTACACTATATGGAACCTGCATGGAATAATTTTGTACTTGAAAATTTGAAGGCCACACATTTAGATCTTTGATCTTTAAAAATTTTGTACTTAAAATTGGTTTCTCCTTAAGGCAACCATGACACCAAGGAAATTAATAAAGGTGACTTTAGATCTTTGATTTGAGAATTGAGATGGGTCCTACTCCTAGCTAGCTAACTAGGCATGTCTAGTCAACATTATGAAAAAGCTATGCCCTAATTATTAATTCAGAAATTGTGAGTTAAATTCATGCCACGACGCTATACGTATACGTATATACGTAGACCTGGCATCAATCAAATGTATATATAAATATATATAAAATAAAATAAAATGTGGTTGAGGAAGAATTGAAGAAACCAAGACTGAGAATGCCATGTTACTTTTTTGGTACAAGATTGGCCCATTATTCATGATTTCTTCATATTATATGAGATATGAACTAAGTAGTAATTAAGGAATCATTTTGCACTTAGTTAGTACTATCCAAAATATCAAACTATTTCTTTCACGGATCTAACGTACTGAAGGAAAAAAAAATAAATCACAAATCATTGCAAAAGATAAAAAAGAAAGTTTGCAAAAATCTATTTATAGGATATAATCATGTTCCAAATACATATTATACTATATACTATATACAATAGAATATCTAAGACTCCAATTTGTTAGAAGGAGTATAAGTGTCTCTTAATATGATTTTTCTTTTCTAAAATTTAAATTCAAAATCAAGAAAAAAATTTAATTATCTAATATAATTTGGCATATTACAGAAAATCAACACACAATAGTTATTCTAACGGTTGTTGAAACCGCCACTATAACCATTATGTCGCACACAAGCTTGTTGCGAAATCCACAGTGACATTGTAATGTTGCTCCCCTTTTATATGTTTTATTCAATATTCATCCATTGATATTTTGCTTTCCTATTATTTGATTAAGTGACTTTAAAATTATTTGCATAAAATTAACTTAAATTTGATGCCAAACATTGGATATTGGATTATCATTGATACCTATTACATTTCATTTTCTCATATAATATATTTTAAAATATGTTCTAGCCAACATAATAATGGCGATAGTCAAATTATTAAAGCTTTTTTTAAGCCACTCAATCATATCTCATATGAAAGAAGGTGTTAGAGAGAGCATTTTCTCTACTCCTCTGCGGAATATTATGTATTGATGATGGAGAGGTGCTTCTCATATGTATTATGATGAACATATAATGGAAATAATTAATGGTAGGCGCCATGTTTAAAATATGTGTTAAAAACATTATATTGTGGGTCTCACTAATGATTGTGAAATATGCTTATTAATTATTTAATTATGACATTATGCCCATACAGTTCTGTATTTATTTATTTATTTTCATATATGTACGCAACAAAGAGAAAAAGGTATTTAATGCTTCCAGATTTATCTCAGGAAAGTGTCAGCCGTACAATATTATAATTGAGTATAATATTATCATATAAAAGTAGTATGTATCTAGCTAGAAAACTATAGAAAATTTTTTTTATGAGTTATGCTAGATGTATATTAAAATTAACTATTAAATCAGCCATTAGTATATAATACATGTTAAAATATAAAATATATGTATAATTTAATTTATTTTTAATATGTATTTTATATTTTGATGTGTATTATACATCAATAGCTAATTTAATGACTAATTTTGGTGTGTAAATAAAATTATTGATTTTTTATTAATGTGTCAAAAACTCAAAATTTATATTATATATTATTAGGAAAGAAATTTTTGGAATAATAAAGATTAGTTCTTTATTTAGTGATAATTAATTATTATTAAAATAAATAAATAATTTTATATATTATAAATATATAATTATTATATATATTAAGTTAAATATAATAATTTTACATTATTATTTTCCTAACATTACTCTTATTACTGTCAGCATATTGAGTTATTGAATTACCGACTTGATCGTTGACTGATTTAACTGACCTAATAACTAAGTGTAACGCACATAATAAAACACATAAATAATTATATAAAGCTTGGAACGGAGTGGTGGAAACTAGTTTAAAGTTGGGTTTATAGGAAAATATTTAGAGATAATAAAAAATCAGTCAAAATAGTTCAAAATTACTTTATTTAGTGTTCATTAATTAATACTAAAATGAATGAATAATTTTAAATATTATAAATATATAATATGATAATTCTGTATTGTTGTCTTTGTAGCAATCCTGATTTATATATGTATATATCATTCTGCCAAAGATTATATCAAGACAAATCAATCTCATTATATATATAGATTGGTCTAAAAAAAATTTACAATTCTCAATCAAGAGTAGGTCAGTAATTATTTGAATCATTGGATAAGTAGGTCTTATTTAAGAGACATTTGTTGGGGACCTATTTGTCCCACTAAAACGTAGCGTTTTGGCCAATTGCAGAACATTGTTTTATGAAATCTATATAGACCTATTTAGATATGCTAGAATTTAAGATAAAAAATAATTAAAAAATATAAATGGATATTTAACTAAAAATTTTCTTCATAAATTTAGAATTTAAAATTTAAAATTTAGATAGAATTTGGAAATTACAATTTCAGATTTATGATTTAGATCAGAATTTTTTATTTAGAATTTAAAATTTAAAATTTTATAATTAGAACTTAAGATGATATAAGGCAATGACAGTGTGGCGGTGGATAGTTGTTGGCGGCGGGCCGGCGGCAATGATAGTAGATAAATGAAATATTTATAAAAAAATTATGAGACAAATTGAATATTTCATTAGATATTTTAATATTTTCAGCCATTAATCTGAATTATAAAATATTTTATGTTTAAATTAATTTAAAATAAATAATTAAAAATATTAAAATAGCATGAAATACTAAAAAAAAACTTTCAAAGTTATATATGAATGGCTGAGTTTATTTGTTTATAAAGTAAATATGCCTACAAGAA
>JASCZI010121076.1:10216-22544 GCA_036250425.1 Stylosanthes scabra | reverse complement strand
ATAAAAAAAAAAAAAAAAAAAAAAAAAAAAAAGACAACAACTAGGTACTAATTGAATAGTAGCATTATTCATGGCGGCGTGCTGAAAGTGAGCACAACACCATCAGCTCTCTACCGAACCAGCAATGTTGTTTGCCATCTCTTCGTTCTAACTACTTGGGATGTGATTGATAGATAGATATAGATTGAATGACTATTCATTCGCACACTTAAAGACCCATATGCTCCTCATCTAATTCGACCTAATTCCTCACAATCAATAACGAGATATTTGATATACATGAAATCCATACACATATAAATTTTATTAATCACTCGTATTTATATTTTATTTTAATTTTTATAAAATATAAAAAATAAAATTTTTATTGTAATTTTTTTTTACTATATCAACTTAGTTTGTATAGAATAAATATTTTTTTCAGATTCGAAAAAGGCATATTGGTTTTTTTTTTTTTTTTTAATGAAAAATAAAGATTTGATTTGATTTATCTGAAATGTCGAATTAAAGATAATGACCTTTGCAAAGAGGGTTGCTTCAAGTTGTATATCATAAAATTCAGGCATCAAGGATTCGAATCTACCTCTAACTACTAAAAGCATGAAAATAAAAGAACCCATACATTTGGGGTGTGTGTGAGTGTGTAGTATAGAGTATAGTTATGTTCTGTTATGTTATATATGATTAATAAAATGACTTTTATTTTAAAAATAAATAAAGTAGAATTCCCTCTTATTAGCTTGTCCAAAAATAAAGAGTTGTTACAATAAGTATTTTAGCAAAAATTTTAGGTATTCTAGAAATACCGATATTATAGTGATTCTAGCAATTGATATTAATTATTTTATATTTTAAAATATTTTTATAATAAATATTAACAATTAAAATTATTAGAACACCATTATTCCTGAGATACTTAAAATTCTTCCAGATAGTTTAATACTTTAATTCAACTTGTTATGGTTCATTTGCATTCCATAAAAAGGGTACTTGTTAATTCTCAAATCTCAACCTAATCATCAATCACTCTTGACTATTGGAGACTACTGGATAATTTTGTAGGGTTAATTATTCTTCCAAAGATGGGACTAGAGTCAAATTTATTCTTGAAAAATTTTATCAATCAAATTAATTTCTAAAAAATTAAAAATTAGTCATATGTATCATTCTATTACTCCATTAATAGTTTTTATTAACAATTAGTCACGTGAAACGTTAAAAATGATTTTTTTTTTATTATAAGAGTTGTTTTAAAAAACAATGCGCCCTTTGATGTAAATAATAAGGATAATTTTTCAACTTTTACATTTATGATTATCACATATAACGAAGTTATTTTGGTTCAAATAACTCTTAAGAATTTACACAAAGTCGTTTTTAGATTTCCGATATGTTACTTAACATTTTATGTGGATCTGAACAAAAATTATTAATTGAGTAACGGAAAAACGAATATGATTAATTTTTAATCTTTTAAGGACTAATTCAATTAATAAAATTTTTCAGAAACGAATTTGACTATCGACCTATCTTTTAAAAATTAATTTGATCATTAAGGAGAATTATTTTGTATCACCAGTGCTATAAAGCTAGCTCAATGTAGAACATATAGAAAATAAAGAGCAGTAACTTGATTCTTTTTTATCAACTGAGCAGAGGTATTTATACAAGATGAATGAATGATTGATTATTTAGGGATCAAGTTACTGTTCTTTTTCTATATGTTCTACATACAAAAAATTTTTTGTCAGTTAAACAACAATATTTAAAAATATTGAATAAAAATATAATTTTAAGCTATTATTTAAAGATATTAGACCGTTAATTGAAATTATTGACCAATATAAATTAAAGTTGTTGATTATCGAGCCTTTCTCATTTTGTATTTATATTAGTGTTTTGCATTATTCTAACATCTAAATTAGTGTTTTGCACCTTTTTTTTTTGTTTACACTTAGATTTGTTGTTTACATAATTTTAACATGTAGTCTAGCTATAAATACAATAATAATGCATGCACATACCTATTTTATATAATTTTTTTTGTTCACAATTGTTTTTGAAATATGGTGTTTAATATATAACCACTGTTCGAAACATTAACTTCCAGCGTTATTTTGTGATAATAAAAAATAGGATAAAGTATGGTTCATGTACTTTATATTTGCGAAAAATTTTAAAAATATTTTTAACGTTTAATTTTATTTAATTTTACCCGTAATGTTTTTTACTGGTTTTAATTTACTCTTAATTATTGATAATTTTATTTTTAATATTTTCAATTTTTCAACAATTAGAGATAAAATTGAAACCAATCAAAAATATTAAGAATAAAATTGAATCAATTAAACGTTAAAGATGTTTTTAAAAAATTTTGCGAACATTAATTACAAGGATATTCTTTAACCAAGACCGGCATTTTAGTGGAAGGGCGTGCTCCTCAACTCCTATACCCGAAAGTGGGAACTAGTAAGATGGTTATCCCCTCTAAAACTACAAAGAGAATACAGAATCAGAGCTACCATTCGAGGCTTCTGATTCAACTCACAGACAAAACAACAAGGAAGCTCGACCAACTGGGCAGCGCCCACTTCGTGAGGAGTGACCCGGAAGCTACCTCAACGGTCGGGTTTTAAGATTCACTGTCTTTTAACCAGCTGTTCTTCTTTGTCAACGCTACTAAGGACCTATGAGTTAGCCTACTATACCCTACTAATGTATTGTATAGTAGGGTGGGTATAGTAGGCGAGCGAGTTAGGAAAGACGCTTAGGCTAATAGATAAGAGAGCGCTCACCCAGAAAGGGGCGTAGCCTTCATTCTACTACGCTACGCAAAGGTTACGAAGTCACTTAGCTCGAAGTTAGGAGAGTAAAGGGGGAAGGCCATACCTACATAGAAGAACCGCTGTTCGCTTACTTTCTTTTAGTCTGTGTTGACCATGTTAGTCCTCGTGACCAAATCATAGCTTCCCAGAATTGTGCACCACCATCCACATATCTGATTCCACGTCATAATTATGAATAGTTAGTTATAAATGCTTAATAATAGTAGCGTGTGACTGTGTGTTATGGAGGCATGCAATTTCTTGATTTTCTTCTTCTTCTTCTCTTCAAAGTTAGTCATGATTTTTCACTGTGCCATGCACTCAATTACACGCATGGGCCATTTTCATGCGATGTTTTGAGTGTTCAAACAGTGTTGAGATAAAACCCCTTTTGTACTTGTACGTTGTACCTAAAATTAATAATATAATACATAAATCAATTCCATAATATATATAAATTTTCTTATTATTAGGGTTCATAATACAAAATTAATTATTTGAGATGCGATATCTATATTCAAATGTACTTTTATGAGTCTGTGTTTTATTGATAAATTATATTTGAAAAATATTTAAAAATAAAAAATTCAACCGAAAAATTATCATTTTTCAGTGAACATCGATCAATCAATTATTTTTAAAATTATTTTTTGTGTTTTCAATTCTAAATCTTGCATCTTAAATTTTCAATTTCTAAACTCTAAATCATCTAAAAAAATATAAATTTTTACAATTAAAAAAATTAATTAATATTGACTAATTAAAAATTGTTTTAAATTTATTCAAGCAATAAAATTAAAGATTATTCGATTCTTATATGGTCTCCATTAGGCTTTGTGGACTCATAGTGCGATAGTCTTCGTTATCCTCCAGCTGCCATCTTCGGTAATCATACAATTAACTTTGTGTTGGTACTTGGTAGGAATCAATGGTGTCATTATAGCATGAAGGAAAGTAGTACTGAGATTCAATGTGTATGTGATGGAAAGGATAAACTTCTGAAAAATTAAGGATGGAAAAAAGAGAGGTTGAACTTATAATTTTTTTCTTGTGGAAATTAAAAGCACGACTTTTTTTTAATGATATCTTTTATGAGTTATAATGAAAAATAATGTGAATAATTTGAACTTAAATTGCAAGATAAAATGGTTAAAATTTGATATGTATATTAGAGTTAACTACAAAAAATAATCATGAAAGATATGAAACTTACAAAAACAACTATGAAAGATTCGAATATAAAAATACTCATGAAAGATTTAAAATTATAACAAAAATACCCAACTTTTATATAATTAGCTAAGCATTTTCCGTCGCTAAAAAGTGTTTTTGAATATTTTTTATCATAATTTTAAATTTTTGTGAAAAATTTTATTATTCGAATCTTTTATGATTATTTTTATAAATTTTAAAATCTTTCATAGTTTTTTTTTTAGACGACTCTATATTATAAATAACACCAAACTTATGTGTTCGCTAAAAATTTTAAAAAACATTTGAATGTAAAGTTAGTAATATGAGAGAGGTATACACTTACGTTTAGAGTTAATACTCAAATTGATTACTGGAAGAGTTGTATATGTGCCTCAATCTAATCCCCAAATTTTGTTAACTTAATTTAGTTATTGAAATTTGATTCATAAATCACGTTAGTTCTGTTTTAAAAACTAAGGCAAGACATGGTTGTAAACTTTAAAGACTAATTAATTAATGCGAGTCATCATAGATTCAAATTTCAACAATTAAATTCAGTTAATTTTGAGACAAGCATGTAATTTCGTGGACAAATTTAAGTATTAGCTTATTAATAATGAGTGTAATTAGCAATCGACTAATAATTCCAAACTAACATATTTAATAATGATCCGTGAATGATTAGTTTTCGACATATCGGCTTGAAGATATCTTAGAAAACCAAAAATAATTCCAAACTAACATATTTACTAATAATAATACATAATTGTGTTTCTGTCCGAATAATTATCAGCCAAAATATAATGGTTCCAATATAATTTCTCAATTCAATTTATCATTATTGATTTTGATTTGACTAGTTGACTACTCTCACTTCAACATATTACTCATGATTTCCACCTTTAAATTATCTTTAGTGTTCATTGTGTGTACAAACGAATCACTTCTCATATTTAGTTCTAAAGTTTCAACTTCAATTTCCTATATGCTTCTATTATTTCTTTTTTCTCATCAACTTGGTCATGCGCGCCCATAATAACATTGACAAGCAATTGAAGAAAGCTAAGGTGTCAAATTGTTGTAGGCTAATTAAACAAGACATACATGTAATAATAATAAGCCCTTTTTCTAAGAGCCTATATATTTGCTAGTGGCAGGTTTTGGATTATTTGACAATGCCTGTTCTTCAGGTATCATAGGCAAGTTCTATCAGAAAAAAATAGAGCTTACACTATATATTCAGCTTTTCATTCGCATGCTCAAATAATAAGATCTTAAATTTTCATCAGAAAGATACTCAAAAACCCTACTATTAGCATATGTTTTTTTAAAAAAACATTATCCGAACCCTACTTTTAGAAGTCTGATTAATTTAATTCAAAATATATTGTAATTGAGTCTTTGAATATAAACTATTTTCTTGTGCAATACCCAAATTCTAAACTATTAAATTACGAACAAACAGAAAAAAATTTACTTATTTCTTAATAATCGAATAAGTCTTGGCTGTAATACGGTATAGATATAATCATTTAATTTATGTCCTTCCTCTTATAAGAAAATTTTTTTTGGAAGAAATCATATGGTATAAGCTTCTATATATAATCGAAAGTTTTAGAGTTCAATTCTTATTTAAACTATAAAAGAAAAAGAATTTACTATAAGATAAAATGAAATAGAAAGAAAAATTATGCAAATTTCACGCAAACTTAAGAAAGACTTATGTGTAAGGAGTTATTAGAAATATAATATAATCATTTATGTGACTTCTCCTATAAGTTTAAACTTTTGAAAGAAAATGTGGTTTCCCTCTATAATCTAGCTAGCTAGAGTTTCAATCATGCGATTAAAATGCAATAATAATTATTATTGAAATATGATAAAGGGAAAACGATGATTCTTTTAGGTTTTAAGGTATCTATCATCATAATAAACTTGGATGAAGACGCAACTATATATATGTGCGTGCATCATGAATAGATGAATTGACTTGTGCTTTCCACACGACCCTTCACATAATAATTATCAAGGAGATACTCGGATAAAGACATTTTCGTATCAATATCACATTTTAAATTGTTAGATGATTTAATCAAATATATTTGGTAAAAGAATATCTATCTCTTGGGTTTTAGAGATTTATTTGGACTTGCATGCATGTATGCATAACCTTTATTTTTCCCAAAACAAAGGGTTCATTATTACTACTCATAATTATTAATAGTGGGTTCTTTGATTAGTCAACATAAGAAAATCCAAATGATGTTAGGCATTTAAATCTAGAAAAATGCAGTGGTGCCTCACATAAATTGGATGGCTTAGGGCAGACCTATTGTTAGCTCAACTTGCATTAATTGTGTGCTTTATAATAATAAGGCTTAAATTATAACACCAAGGAAATTGTATATTAATCTTGTGATTAAAACGGCTTTGGATTAGGCATGCCTCTATATATATCTCTGCCCACTTTTCTATCATGATATATAATACTTGTTGGTGGCATAGCATTAATCATATCCACATAAAAAAAGTGTTTGAAGATAAGAGAAGTGGAAGATAAAACACAAGTCCACACCACGTTAATATTATTATGCAAAATTAACTCATACCATAAATAAATTAAACTAGTTTTGTGTTAGATATTAATTAATGAAGTGTTTGTATGTGATGATAATGATAATGATAATGATAATGATTACAAACATATATGTGGCTTGATATTGACAAAAGAAGCATATATGTTTTTTCATGATGATTGAATAAAGAAAAAAACAATAGTCAATGAGACAATGAATGCAATTAAAAGTGAATAAGAAGGGATATACGAATTTGTTTGCAAGACGTTTTTATTTTCATTGGTCTCTAATAACTTAAAAGTTTTCCTTAGCTAGCTTCTTTGATTGATGAACTTTGTTTAGACTTTAGATAGAACATCTCACTAAATCAAATGAAAATTTGTTTTAATTTTTCGAAATGGTAAGGGACAATAATTTCTTTTAGCTCGTTCAGTTCAGTATACTGTACACTCGATCCGAAACGAGGAGAATAAATAATAGTAAGAATATTGACACATCCTTTTGGTATTGTCATCAAAGATGGAGTTAATAATTTTTTTTTACAACACTTTTTAGTAAAAATAGAAAATTGGTTAATGTTATCTCAAATGCAAAAGTAACCATAAGAAAAAATGTTGGTTACATAGTGTTACCTAATAATCTAATATGTTGTAGTTAAAACCCAAAATTATTTTTTTGTTAAATTATGACTAATTTTCAATTTAGCTCCCCTAAATTTTATATTTTACTTGATGTACTATATATTGTAAAATGATTTTAGCCCTTCTAATTTGACATATGAGATTAGACGTAAAGCTTTGACATCTAATTCATAAATACCTCTTCATTATAGAATTATCCATTCTCGGTTTGCATGCAATCGAATCCACCAAAAATATGCTAATGAATAGGTGTCCATCTAAAAAGCAAAATGCATAACTCCATTTGCAAGGTATGATTTATCATGGTTTCTAGAACTGGATCAAATACCCAGTTTAATCAAATTAACTGAAAATTCCTGTTTAGGATAAAAAGCGATTTGTCAATGAACCAAGGGAAATGCACTAACATAAAAAGTGCACCTAAATAAAGTTCTATTTGACGCCACTTGGTTGGCCAAAACCACTTGTTCACATAGAATTTTGTTTAGGGAAATAATAATTTTTTTTTATTTTATTTTTGGCAAACAGAATATATCTGATTTTTTTTGCGATAAATCAAGTTAAAATAATCATAGTTTAAATCTTTATACCTCTAACTCTTCCAGCTCTATTTCCATAACCTATTCCAATTGTACATTACATGCTTATTAGTTATTAGAGGTTCTTCACACTTTGATGTTCTTGTCAACCCCATTAGAATTTATAGCCTCTTCTCTTCTACATGCAAGTTGCAAATAAAAAGACGTGTGCTCGAAATTAGGAAAAGCCTATGATGGATTAACAGATAACCAAAGGAAGATTGATGTCATCTTTACAATTATCAATAAAATTAAAGTAAAAATTACACCTGTGCCTTAAGAGCTATATGCCTCAATCAACTAAATATTGAAAACTTTGAGGCAAAAAGCACCTTACTCCAACAACTAAATCATCATCAATTTCAATCAGTTAGAATTCCCAGAAAAAGGATTCAAACTGAATTTCAAGTCCTTGTAATATCACACACAGGGTTACTACTTCCAAAGTATGCATACATGCCACAATTACCATTTGGTGCATGGTGTTCAATTGATGAATGCATGGCCTTATTTTGAGACTGATCAATTCTCTCTACTCTCTCAGTATGACCCTTTTCGGGGACGAACCTGGTAAGTGGCCGACTATTTGAAAATTTCCTGTAGGAGTTTTTTGGGGTGAAGTTGAAGATGGATGCCAACGGATCCATGTTATCGCTGTAATCTACGGTACTGAAGGAGTCCCTAGTGCTCTCCGTCGTGAAAGAGGCCTCGTCTGAGCTTGTGAAAAGGGACCAGTCACTCGACGCAGCGTCCGAGAACTCGTGCCTGATGTTTTCGAAATAAGTTTGTGTTACTGGCAGGACGTTTCTGCTGGTGCTTCTTCTAAGGAAACCATTTGCAGAGTTGATGTGTCGAGTGGCAACATCTGGTCTGGTATCAGCCAAAGGTTCGTGGACGACAAATTGGCTGTTGTTTCTGCTATGTCCTGACTTGGAAGGCTTCTGTGGTTCTACTGGGCATTGCTTTGAATAGCTGGGAACTGATTGCAGCATGTTCTTCCCAGAAAGTTCAACCGGCGGACGCGGACAAGATCTATAGAACATTGACTAGCTATATTAGCCTGAAGGAGATATATATACATATAGAATCAAATGCAGTATTAGAATGCTAAAATATGATCAACTTAATCTCTACCTCATGTAGAATAAGATATATGCACCTTCTGACATCACCTGGTTAATTAGCACTGGCTGAACCTGTTAATAGAGTAAAATCTCAGAATCTAAAATCTAAAAACAGTATGTCTAAACTATATATTTCCTATTTAGCAACACATAACTTCCAACATATGACAGAAACCGAAGGCAAAAGAAACTCTTCTGCATGTAAACAATAAGCATCAACTTTGCTATCAGTAAACAGCATAAGTGCATAACAAATGAAGTCAACTTCATGGAAAATTTACCCTTCAATCAGTCAGAAAAAATTCCGAGGAATGCAAACGTGATTATAGTTAAGAAATTCAAAGCAAAAGCCACAATAATGGTTTCTAATAGGTCTTAGTATTACTATTTAAAGTTTCTCATATCAAAATAAAACTCTTCAAATATGAAAAACTATTCTTCACTTCAGCACCCAACTAAAAATATATATGAAAACTCCAATTTTGACAGAGCAAACATTCTATAATTTGCCAATCATGAAATTATGAACCCTAAACCACAATGAATTAAAAGCCTTTCTATACAAAATTATCATTATTTCAAAAAAGAAAGCCTTCGATAGCACCATCTAGCCAAAAAAGCGTCAAGGTCTTAATCAGCTAATGTTAAGTATACTTGAGGCATGAATACAAATTGTTAAGGAAAAATGAAAGGTAATGTGCCGTAAAGTGTATTTCATGCAAAGATTGCAAACCAAACTATATTTACCTCGCTATCATCAATCCTGAACCAATTTCCTTGTAGATCTTTCACGTACGAAATGTAATGCCCAGAGAAAGATGCATTCAGTGTGTCCAGGTGTACGACAACAGCATAAAGCATATAGAGTGGGGGAACATCGCCCATTCCCGTCATGAAAGGTATCATATCGAGCATTTCAGGAAAAGTTATGTACTTGTTAATTTTGCCATATCTTCCTTCCTGATGATTCAAAAGCAGAAATAACAATCCAACGAGTCAATATATGAAGAAGCAATCTGAAAATTGACACATGATAAAAATATCTACATGGACATGATTCCAAAGCAAAAGAATAAAAGCTAATATTACAAGAACAATGGGATACCTGAAAACGCTTCAACACGATAGTTAGGATGTTCGGAGCCTCATGTACGCTCAGTTTCTTTCTAGCTCGAACATATGCGGTGCAACTGGTTCAAAATGTGTAGAGAAAGGTGAGAATATTCAGTAATAGTAAATATCCTTTAAAAGAAAATAGGCTCTTTGATTTTCTTTTTCCTCATTTTTCGTCCAAAACTAAATTAACAAACTAAACCACGAGTAACTGACAGACGGATAAGAGCTTCAGACCTTCCACATCTGTACATATTTTCACCATCCAAATCTTCAGGGGAAGTAAACTGAGTCAAGGCATCTTCCAGTGACTCAACCCAACCCAATATCTCCAAGGTTAGGTCCATAATATTCTCATACCTTTCTGATTCATGGTTACAATTCAAACACTTAACCTGTAGACATGCAATTTCAGTATGGCATTTAACATACAAAAGTAAGGATCAATAAATAGTTCACTACCACCAAAGACGAGTGGTCAGTGATAAATGAATGAAATACATGATACACACCTTGGATTGAAGACGGCCACCAAAAGTATGTTGTATAAAAGTTGTTTCTTGTAGTCTAGGGTCAACCTTTTTTTCACCACCGAGTCCCTCCAAGCATATAGATTGCATTGATGCAATAAGAAGCCTATATATGATATTTTATTTAATATTGGCTAAGCATAAGTTTCAAGACACTGTAGGATTTCATTATAGAAAGATAAATTACAACAATAAACTAAATATTCATGAAACTAAGTTTTTTAAAGTTAAAATCACATGAAATCTTCGAATCCATAGAAAAATAATGAGGTTTAAAAAGTTTTTTGGTCCCTATAAATACCCATTTTTTGGTTTTGATCCCTGAAAAAATTTTCTTAAGGTAAAATTTAATGTTTTGGTTTTAGTCCCTGCTGTTAGTTTTTTATCCCTATAAAATATCCATTTATTCTTTTTTGTTTTAGTATCTGTAAAACTTTTCTTTTGGTTTTAGATTTTTTTTTTTTTTTTTTGGTGACATTTTGGTTTTAGATTTAATTCCTCTCGTTAGTTTGTTCGTCAGAAAATTTTATGGAAAATTCAGTTCACTAGTTATCGACGGAAAATCCGCGTAAATTCAGTCAGAAAAAATCCATTGCTAAATTCCATCGGTAATTAGCTATTTTCTACAAGTGTGTTGACAACAAGGACTGAAACGAAAACCTTTTAAATTTTATTAGACCAAATCCAAAAGAAGAATTCCATAGGGTTCAAAAACGTATTTAAACAATTATTACAAACAAATTAGCAAGGTAAACTCAAATACCTTAAAAATTCATGAGCATCTTCCTGACTTCCATCGCCCATGTGGCAATTAATACTCCGCATGTGCCAAAGTATCCTACTAGGAGATAGAGGATCTCCATTTTCTCTCAAAATTATTATGTGCTGCTCCAGTTCACACATGAGACACCAATCTTTAGCACAACCTAATATTTAATAAATAAAAAAAAAGACAAAGTTCACATAAACGTCTTGTGAGAATATGAAGTATTAACATTCTTTTTTCAGTGAAAAGATGGAGAGATAGTGGAAAATACAGGTTTTTGAATGTGATCTATAAAGCAAATAGACAACAAGAGGCTTCGTAGAAGTCAAGCACTGCAAGACAGCATTCGCATAGCAACTGCAAAAGTAAAAGATTTCAAAAGAAAATATCAATTATTCAAATATACTAGGAAAGGACTAAACCAAAACTTCCTCATAAAGCTATGCTTGAGTGAAATCAGAGCTCATTTTGCAAACATATATTTACTTGCTTTTTTAAAATAACCAAAAAAGTATCATTCCAGTATTACCTGTTTCCGCAATTCAACAGGCCCCTGGGGCATATGCCATAGATTTCACTCTGAAAAATCTTTACGAATTCCTCATAAGGAAACAACATCTGAGACATAATCAATACATTAGAAAGTTAGTGCTGGCATCAGTCTCTAACTAGCAGGAATAGGGAAAATTTGCAATCATTATATAAAACTAACCCTCATCTTCTTTATCTTCTTACACTTTGCACCACTACCTTCGGGGGAGGCCATTACAGTTGGTTTTGATGATTTCCTCAAGCCCATCATTTTCATAATTCCAGTGCTTGCAGCTGCATTACCACCATGCACAGAGATGGCATCTTTGTTTTCAGTGGTTTCTGTATAATGAACACAGATTTGTTGTTACAAAAGAAATATGGTAATAAAATGGCAATTTCCTTATCTTGAATAATTAAACAAACTTAGATTATATGAATCATCTACAC
>JASCZI010121075.1:33498-53954 GCA_036250425.1 Stylosanthes scabra | reverse complement strand
TGTTTCTTCGTCCCCCCCCCCCCCCCCTTTTTTAAGATAAGAATTTACTTCTTGATATGGTTCTTCATCAAAAGAAACTATAAACAATGACAAAGAATTTACTTCTTGATATGGTTCTTCTTTTCACTTTTCACACACTCAAACATATGACACATCATAAGGTACCCAAAAGAGATGGAAATGCGATTGAGAAGAGCATAATGAACCAAAGTATCCAAGAACGTAACCCTTTGAAAAGAACCACTTTGCGGTAGGATATAGTGGTTGATGATCCGATGAAGCTGAGCGTTGACAGGGCCCAAGGCTTTGTGAGTCGGATTCAGATTAGTACATTTAGCAAAGTTTTCACAAATGGATTTAACTGCAATCAAATAATCAACACCCAAATTCTTGTTCCATTTACCATAAGTGAAAACATAAATTCCAGTCTCATGATATCCAAGAGCTTCAACAATTTTGAACATGTCTAGTATGATTTCAAAGTTTTTCACAAAGGAACCAATGTGCCTGTCCTGGTAGAACGTATTGCTGTAGAACTCATAAACAAGGTCAGGATAAACCAAGCCTCTCTGATCAAATAAAGGCATCCAGCCTTGTTTGCCAAAAAATTTAGAAAAATCCAAACTTTCACCAACCAGAGAATCAATTGACACTAAGATTTGAGGCACAATATATCTATCCATAATATTAAATTTGTAAAAGAACCAATTTCTGAGACTAGAGAATCTACTGTCATCAAAGTTTTTAGAGGGGAGTTTATCATAGTGACGCTTGAAAGCAACAGGATCAAGAATAAGGGATTCAGGGGTTGGAGAAAGAGAGAAACGAGAGTTACCACTACGCCGGGGCTGAGGCGGAAGAGAGGGCGGTGAGTAGTCCTCGTCTTGGAAAGGTCGCTTGCCACTGGATGATGGTGGCGGCAACGTCTCAGGTTCAAGAGAGGCGGCTCGATGCTGGGGTCAATGGGAAGAAGGCGGCGGCGATGGTTTGGGCTTGGGTGAGGCGCCGCGACGAGAACGACGGTGAGCAACACTCTTGCGCAACGACGAGGACGGTTCTGTTTTCAAAAATGATTTTGAAGCTTCCACTTCAAAACAAAGTTTTGCCAAACCTTCTTTTCAAATTAAGCAAAAGGCCAAAGCTTTCTATGAACCGAAATTCTTTTCAAAATTTACTAGAAAGAACACTTGTGGCAGTTGCAATAGAGATAGTCATTCAACCCCTCAATGCTTCATATCCAAAAGGATTATAAATGATTGCTTATACAATGTGGTTTGCAATTTTAACTCTTCTGGACAACCAAGAAAAATTAACATTAAAGGATCCAAGAGAATTTGGATACCAAAAATTTGATGTTGTTATATATACGTTTGCTTGATATCCAACAAAAGAAAAGATATGTGATATTTAAATAATGGATGTTCAAAGCACATGACCGAAAATTCTACCTTCTTCATAAAAATGAACGAGTATGATGGAGGATTTGTGATCTTTAGAGATTATGGAAAAGGAAAGATAAACGCAATTGGAAAAGTGGGTAAGAGTCTCTCAACTTGCATAGACAAAATATTCCTAGTTGATGGACTTAAGCACAACTTGATTAGCATAAGTCAACTATGTAATACCGGCTATCTCGTTTCCTTCGGTAAAGCCTAATGCAAGGTAGTAGATGAACTTACTAATGCTATTATCTTTTTAACTAAAAGGTGTGACAATGTCTATGGTCTCACTTTAGGGGATTTAAAAAATCAAAATGTAATATGTTTCTCTTTTTTAGATTCTGAAAAATGGATTTAGCATAAGAGATTAGGACATGCAAGCATGTTCCAAATTTCTAAGCTAGTAAAAAGGAATTTAGTGAGAGGTCTTCCTACGTTAAGTTTGATAAGGATATCACTTGTGATGCCTGTCAAATGGAAAAATAAACTACAACGTTTTTTAAATCAAAGGAAGATATCTTTACTAAAAGGCCTTTGAAACTATTGCATATTGATCTTTTCGGTCATAGTAGAACTCAAAGTCTTGGTGGAAAAAGTTATGGTTTGATAATTGTAAATGACTATTCAACATTTTGTTGTGCTGTTTTTCTAACTCAAAAAAATGATGCTTTCAATGCTTTCGAAAAATTCAGTAAAAAGGTTCAAATTGAAAAGGATTTGAAAATTGTTTCTATTAGAAGTGATCATGGAAAAGAGTTTGAAAATCATATTTTTGAAAAGTTTTGTGATGAGAATGGAATTTCACATAACTTCTTTTGTCCAAGAACACCACAACAAAATGGTGTAGTTGGAAGAAGAAATAGAAGTCTTTTAGAAATGGCAAGAGCTATGTTATTTGAAAATCATGTTTCTAAATACCTTTGGGCTGAAGCTGTTAACACGACTTGTTATATTTTAAACCAAATGATCATTAGAAAGTTTTTAAAGAAAATCCCTTATAAGCTATGGAAAGGGACCACACCAAATCTGAAACATTTTCATATCTTTGGAAGTAAATGCTTTATCTTGAACCTCAAAGACAACTTTGGAAAATTTGATTAAAAAACACATGATTAAATATTTCTTGATTATTCTACAACTAGCAAAGCTTATAGAGTTTTTAATAAAGAAACCAAGATTGTTGAGGAAACCATGCATGTCACTTTTTATGAATCTAAAATTTCTACTAGTATTTCTGCAGAAGATATCACAGACAATGATGATACTGTTCAACCAAATACTAAGGACACAAATGCTGCAAAAAATGATGAAAATCTCTAAACTGACGCAAAAACATGAGACAAAATTGTCTCCTAATCCAGAAATAGAAGACAAAATTGAATCGTCTCCTGATTCCACAGAAACTATAAACATTGAAATTAACCCTTTTGAGGAAGAGGTCCTTATGCCTAAACCTAGAGAATGGAGATTCATGGACAACTATTCTCAAAAATTTATCATAGGTGAAACCTTATAAGGAATTATGACACGATCAAGATCAAGAAGATTGAATTTCAACAATCTTGCTTTCAATAGATGAAGCTTTGGGTGATCTTTCATGGGTTAAAGCAATGGAAGATAAACTAAAAGAATTTAAGAAGAATCAAGTTTGGACTTTAGTTTCGGATTAGCAAGACTTGTTTCACAAGGTTTTGATCAACAAGAAGAAATTGATTTTGATGAATCTTTTGCTCCGGTTGCAAGAATGGAAGTTATCAGGCTCCTCCTAACTTATGCCACTTATCAATGATTCAAACTCTATCAAATGGACGTAAAATGTGCTTTTCTTAATGGTATAATAAACAATGAACTATACGTGGCCCAACCTCCTGGTTTTGAAAATAAAAAATAGCCTTATTATGTTTTCAAACTTGCTAAAGCTGTTTATGGTTTGAAACAAGTTCCAAGAGTTTGATATCAAAGACTCAGCTTTTTTCTTTTAAACAATGGTTTTTAAAGAAGGACCACGAATACTACTCTATTTATCAAAAATGAATCTGATCATTTTATAATTGTTCAAGTTTATGTTGATATTGTTTTTGGATCCTCTAATGAATCTTTGTGTGCAGATTTTGCTAAGCTCATGAAAAGCGAATTTGGCATGAACATAATGGGAGAACGAACATTTTTTTAGGTTTGCAGATTAAGCAATTACTGAATGAAATCTTTCTTCATCAAGAAAAATATAGTGAAGAATTGGTAAAAAAGTTTGGAATGGATCATGTAAAACCAATGGGAACTCCCATGCACCCAAACATCAAATTGAACAAAGATGATGAAGGAAAAGACGTAGATGAAACACACTATAGAAGAATGATTGGGTCCCTTATGTATCTCACAAACTCCAGACCCGATATCATTCAAAGTGTTGGTATGTGCTCGAGATTTCAATCTAAACCTAAGGAGACACACCTAATAGCCGTGAAAATAATCATCCGTTATATTCATGGGACCACTTCTTTTGATCTTTGGTATCCTAAAACTAATTCTTTTATGTTACTGCTTTTAGTTATGCTGACTATGCTGGTGATAGAGTGAATAGAAGAAGTACAAGCAGAATGTGTTGTTTCTTAGAAAACTCATTGAATGTTTGGACAAACAAGAAACAAGCAACAATTGCGATATCAACGGCCGAAATTGAGTATATCACCGCTTGTCTGTGCTGCTATCAGGTTCTATAGTTAAAAACCCAACTTATTGATTATAAGATCAACATTAGCAATGTTTCTTTTATGTGTGATAGCATGAGTGCCATAAATATTTCAAAAAATTCTGTTTTGCACTCAAGAACAAAACCCATAGAAATGAAATATCACTTTATTCATAAACATGTTCAAAAAGGGAACATTAATGTTCAATTTGTAAGATCCAAAGATCAATTAGCTAACATTTTCACTAAACCGCTTGTTGAAGATAGATTTGTTAAGTTAAAAACTGCTTTAGGAATAATTTGTTTATCTAATATCAACTGACGAGATATTTTGAGTTTTTGTCTTACCAGTCCAAGAGAGAAAATTCTAGCCAATGAGGATAATAAATGCCTCAACTAATAAGGTAGCCACCTCCTGTATGAGTTTACGTCCTGATTTTTTTAAAATATTTCCTTTTATGAATTATAAATCTGCATCATATCTTGCTCATTATAACGCATCTTTCTTTTTCTTTCATATCTTCTTCAAATTTATTTCAAAATCAAATCATATATGCTTCAGACATATTTCATATCGGTTTCATATATTTCAAATCATATCATATCATTTCCTATAATTGTTTTTCTATAGGTATAAAATTATCGTGATTCATGCATAATTGCACACACCAGTATCACACTTTCAAGCATCATTATGTATCATGGTTGGAAGAAAATACTTGACTAAGATAGGTGGTTTTAATCCTAGAGGTGGTTATCAACAGAGAGGTGATTTTAACCCAAGAGGAGGGCACAACACGCGAAAAACCATACCCCTTTTCTTCCTTTCCCACACCCAAATATCTTAACCTAATTCCTTTTTTCCCACATTCCACCGTCACTAACTCGAAGACTACCCACAACCCTCACTTCTTCCTTCTTGGCCTCAACCCTTCTCTCAACAGAACTGTCCTCGTTCGCAAGAGTGCTGCTCACCGCCGTCCTCGTTGCGGCGCCTCATCCGAGCCAGAACCGTCGCCTCTGCCTTCCTCCCGGGGACCCCAGTGTCGAGCTGACTCTCCTAAACTCGAGCCGTCGCCGCCGCCGCCGCCATCATCACGTGGCAAGCGGCCTCTCCAGTACGAGGATTACTCGCCGCCCTCTCCTCCGCCTCAGCCCCAGCGTAGTGGTAACTCTCGTTTCTCTCTTTCTCCATTCTTAACCCTGTTGCTTTCAAGCATCACTATGATAAACTCTCCTCTAAAAACTTTGATAACCGTAGATTCTCTAGTCTCAGAAATTGGTTCTTTCAAAAATTTAATATTATGGATAGATCTATTGCGCCTCAAATCTTAATGTCTATTGATTCTTTGGCTAGTAAAGGTTTGGATTTTTCTGATCTTTTTGGCAAACAGGGTTGGATGCCTTTATTTGATCAGAGAGTCTTGGTTTCTCCTGACCTTGTTTATGAGTTCTACAACAATATGTTCTACTAGGACTGGCACATTGTTTCCTTTGTTAAAAACACTGAAATCACACTAGACAGGTTCAAAATTGCTGAAGTTCTTAGATATCATGAGACTGAAATTTGTGTTTTCACTTATGGTAAATGGGACAAGAATTTGAGTGTTGATTATTTGATTGAAGTTAAATCCATTTGTGAAAACTTTGCTGAATGTACTAATCTGAATCTGACTCACAAAGCCTTGGGCCCTGTCAATGCTCAGTTTCATTGGATCATCAACCCCTATATCCTACCGCAAAGTGGTTCTTTTCAAAGGGTCACGTTCTTGGATACTTTGGTTCATTATACTCTTCTCAATCGCATTCCCATCTCTTTTGGGTACCTTATGATGCGTCATATGTTTAAGTGTGTGAAAAGTGAAAAGAACAATGCATTGCCATATGCATTATTTCTTACAAAAATCTTTGCATTGTTTAAAGTTTTTTTTTAGAAGAACCATATCAGGAAGTAAATTCTTATCTTAAAGGGGGTGGTGCAGCGAAGAAATAGGCTACCAAAGGCAAACAACATGCTGAACCTTCAGTTCCTCCTTGTCCTCGATCTAGCAGAAAATCCTCAACTGGAAAAAAGATCAAGAAAATTGTGAAAGTTATGAAAGAAATGATGGATGAAATCACTAATCTAGTGGAGATAGATGCTTATTCGTTTCTCATGAAAACGTTACATCCAAGAAGCTAGTGATCAAAGAGACCTTGCCAAGACCAAACAACTTCTTCAGATGACTAATCAAGACATCCTTTAACTCGAAGATGAGACCTGTCTATCGAGGATGAAGATGGTGAAGAAGCCACAAGGGATGAGGAAGATGAGGGAAACGAAGAGGACTAATCTGATGCTAGATTGTCTCATTGCTGCTGCAGTTTTTCATTCTTGTTATTAAGTTCTTTTTGGATGACTGTAAAGCCTTAAATACTTGGCTCTATTATTGCTGGACTTATCTTTTCTATTTTACAGGTTCTAAGATTCCACCCTTGATGTCAAAAGGGGGAGAAAATCTAAGAAAAACTATGTTATTTGCTTTGATTTTTGCTTGATGCTATTTGAACTCTAACTTATTATATTATTGCATCGACTATTTTGGACTTAATTAGCATGATTTGCTTGATCTGATTTGCCATCTTTATTGTCAAAATTTTATTGGCCTGACAATTAAATTATTAGAATAGTACTATTCCACTAACTCTATTAAAATAAATGTTGATGGTAGTTTCTACTCTTCCACTAACAATGCTGCCTGTGGTGGAGCCTTTCGTGATCATCTCGGAAGATTTATTATGGATTTTGCTTGCAATATTGGCAGCTGCTCCATTATGCATGCAGAGCTTTGAGCAATTGTTAAAGCCCCCCAACTTGCAGGAACTAGCAACTTCTCTGATATCATTATAGAATCAGACTCTGCTATGACCATTTCCTTCATTAAAAATGGTTGTCCCTCCTCTCGCCCTTGTCATTCAGTTTTGGAAGACATCTGGGCGTATTCATCATGTTACCTGGAGCTATTGCCTACGTGAAGCTAACCATGTAGCGGACACACTTGCTAAAAACGGACAAAGCCTCTCCATTGGCGTCCATGTTTTTGATACTTCCAATCTCAATTGTATTCTTTTCTTAGATAGTTGTGGCTCCTTTAGACTAGGAGGAGCTTTGTGATTTTCTTCTTTTTCTGTGTTTTGGGTCCTGACCCAGCCCCACAAAAAAAAAAAAAAAAAGAATAGTACTCTTCTGTTTTATCTAGAGTTACGCAGGTTGGAAATTTAGGGAGAGTTTATGGACATTCATCAAACTTCAGGAAAGTCTCTTAAACTTATCACTTTTAAGTTTTTCATGATTTGTCATCAAGGGGGAGATTGTTAACTGAAATATTAGTGATGACAAACTTAAGACTTATATTCTCTTATTCTTTTACTTGATATATGGTTTATATGTGATTAAAAGTGATTGAGTAATTTGGAATAAATATAAGAATTATAGATACTGCTTATTAAGTAATAACCATGCTAATTGAGTTTTAATTTCTTGTTGGAGCACTCATATATTAACTTACTTAAAATATGTTAATTCTTGATAAGAATAAATTTGTTACGAGGAGTTGCTATATTTGTGCCGAGCTGCAACGTTCCCACAGTATATGTGCTGATTTTATGGAATATATTTGAATTTTAAATATAACATCATGTTATTATAATGTTTGATGCCATTTGAAATGATGATGCATCATTGTTTGAATAGAAGTGAACGTGGATTCATTGGTGTTTATTGTGCTGATTTTGTAGATTAAAGGAGTGATAAGTAATTAAGGAAGCTAATATTGGAAACAACTCAAATGAAAATTGAGCATAAGCCTTGATCAATGAAACACATACAACATCCATATTCCTTTAAGAATGGAATGACTCTCGAAATCATCATTGAACTTGGACAGCAAAAATATCCAACGCAAGAGTAAAGAACAAGCAAAATCAAACTACTCTTGATCAACTTTCTTGAGTGCTCATCAAGTTAAGTTCAACTAGTAATAGAGAAGGATATCCAGCAATTAAGCAAAAAACTATAACACAATTTCTCATCTTTTCTAAGAGTGCTCAAAGCCTCACATTATTCTCTATTATTTTCCTTTTTTGCTTTGCTTAGTTTTGGTTTATTACTTATATCATAAAAGGCAAGGCGAGTGTTTTAAATTCATATTCTTTTTTGTTTGTGAGAAATAGACTAGTTATGAGGAAAATTCTAAGAGAGTGAAATTTAGGTGTTAGTCTTGAGAGTGGAAAGTGCTCTCAAGCATTGGTGTTTGTAATTGTTCAAAGAATAGTGAAAATTCCACCATTGTGAGTGGTAGAAACTTGGAGGTAGATCTTAAATGAGAAGATCGAATTAGTATACATCGTGTGTCCTTCTTCTATACTCTCTCTTTGAAACAAAATAAAATAAACAAGATAAGACATTCCAGAAAATGGCAATGATCTATCATTTAAATTCTTCCTATTTCTTTCGCCATGAGAGTGATCACTCTCAAAAATCCAAGATTAAGTTTGATTTGTATTTGTATTTTTTGTTTCATTTTTATTATGTTCAATTTTTTATATCTTGTAAAGAAAAAAAAAAAAAAATAATAAAATTTTATTTTCTATTTTCACCACTTATTTTTTCCTGCAAAATCTTAAAAATAAAAATGAAAAATATTAATACAAACCAAATGTTCTATTAATTGGACATAAAAAAAAATGTTCCATTATTAATGTGGAGATTCTGCAACACTTTTTGAGTACAAAGTTGACCTTAGTACATTGACATATACTACTTTGTAAGCGCACACACAATCACACAGACACACACAATTTATACTGCTAAATTTGATAAGTTAGCATTGAATATTTCCGTTTTCCTTTAGGGAAAAAAATGGTGTAATGTCTAATTTGGATGCCTAGTGTAGGATATAAATGACAACACTCTTGTTAAAAAAAAATTGTTTTGTACTAAATTTTAAAATGATAATCACTTTTAAAATACATTAAAAAAAAAATACTAGATTAGAACACCTAGATTCTTAAAACAAATATTTAGTGAAGTATATAAATAAAAGAAGGTTAGGAAGCTTACCAAAGCCCTTTAATAATAAGTAAAGCTTGGTGGTTTAAGAGCGCTCATCCTGTACTGGAGGCACTCGTCCAAAAGATCTTGATGCTCTTTCAAAAGTAAACCCACCTACGTACCCAACCCCCAACCCCCAACAATCGTAAGAACCCAACCAACATTATTATTATTGCCACAACAAAATCACAAAACCAAAGGAAATTAAAAAAAAACAATAACCTCCTCGCACCAGCCTAGGCCCGCGGGCTTTGTACTTACGATGTATATCATAAAAATTTTTATATACACCATCTCCACACCGATCCTGCACTCAAACAAAACAAATTAAAACCTCAATTAAAATTGTTGACTACTTGTAGAAATTATTAGAACTAACCTTAATCTTGTTGGTGAGTGTTTTAAGTTTTGCAGATTGTTCTTCACAACTCATTACAAGCACTTTAAACAGCTCCTCCATTCTCGCCTCCACACTTGATCCATCAATTCTATGGTACATGAAACAAAAGATCAATTCAATTCAAACGATAACTCTATCGATCTAATAAGCGGAGAATGTATGTAAGATACTTTCTACAAGTGAAATCGGAGAATGAATCTAATAAAACACATAGTTCACTCACTTAACTAACTTTCATTACGTGCAATTATTTTTCACTCTGAAGTTGAAGTTGATAATTAAAAAAGGCTTAGGCCCATCCATTTAAATAATGTTTTCAACTATTTGATCGGATTGAGGCTAACTTTTGGGTCACTTGTTTTGATCCACTTAGTTGAGACTATGAACCGGAAAATAAGGATGTACACAAAATAATGAAAATATATATTCTTTTAAATGATTATTTATATAGTGATCAATATAACAAATAATAATTTTTTACTGCTATAATTATACGTAAAAAATCGATTTATCTTCACAATCCATCACAATTATTTTGTTTTTACAAGCGAAATTATCATACATTAAAATAGAATCCTTGGCCAATAATGTTTAGTGTAACTCAATATTACTATTGCATTAAGTCTTTTGATGATTTATAGTTGGCCCCCTAAAAAGAAAATTCTTTTAACCATCGCTTCCTCTTCCCTCGTTCTCATCATCATAGAGGGAATTCCTATCAAATCGGCAGTTATCATGATCATGATCATAATAATAAATTAATAATTGAATTTATAAAAGAACCCTGTTAAAAATTCTTCACAAATACCTAACAAAATCCTTTATATAAAAACAGAGAAAATAAATATAGACTCTTGGTGTGTTTGGTAGCAAGTTCGGGCCTAAGAATATGAGATTTAGACTAAGATCAGTATTGTGTTTGGTTGACGGAGACTAAAATTAATTTTAATTGCATTTTCAAAAAATTTAATATTTTTAATACCGTCAGAAAATAGAAACTAAGGGAATTGAAAGTTTTAGAAAATAAAACTGAAATTTTAATAATTTTTTTTACTCAAATAGCCCCATTAAACATTAGAATTTCTAATACTAATATTCTAATATTTATCTAGCAATATTCTTTAGTAAATTTTAAATCAAACACAATTAGGAGTGGAAAAAAGTCAGGCGACCTGCCAAGAGCCTGCAGCCTGGCCTGACCTGATCTATTAAAAAATAAATTCAGCCTTAGGCTATTTAAAAAACCTAAATTCTTTATAAGGCCAGGCTTAGACTTATGAAATAGCCTATTGGGTCTGTCAGGCCGGTCTGGATCTGTAAATATAGATATAAAAATATTATTATACTAATAAAAATATAATAATAAGGGTTTGAACTTGAGTCTTTTTTAATCTTTAAGTATTTTCATTCATTAAGCCATTAGCCATTTTATTTTGTTAATATCTTCAATAATTTATTCTGAAAATTAAATTATGCGTTAAATTTAATATTTTATATTAATATAAATTATTTATTTATTTATTAAAAAATTAGGCCTACCAACCAGCTTTAGGTCAGGTCAGGCTTAATTAATACTTATTAAAAAAAATCTTTATCAAATAATAGCCCGACTAAAATTGATATACTCTATTACATGCTAGAGAATAAAGTCTGGTCTGACCTGATTTATTCTCATTTTTTATATAATAATAAACTTAATTTAGTCTTTTAGTTTAAGTGTCTTTGGCTCTGACTCTTCCAAACAGTTCTTATTATTTTTAAAAGTGCTAATAAACCCTAATCTAGATGCTAGAACCTAGCTATGATGCCATTGCAACTCCAATTTTATTCTTTTACTCATTTTATAATGAAATAGTGGTTTTCTTTCTATAAGTTAACATCAAATTCTATAAAATTTGTACAAGACGTTTTATAATAATAATAATAATACACGACGTATAGAATAGACACATATACATATCAAGAAATGAATAATAATAATAATAAAAATAAAAAGTATATATTTGACAAGAACATCATTGTCAATGCAAGTATTGAATAGTGATGGGTGGCATTCATGGTGTAGTGGCGACAACATTGACAGCACCGCAAATTCAAGGGTGTTACCACCAAAATAATAAAAATTATAATTTCAGGATATGACAAATGGTTTATATAATGGCGATTTGTGAGAGGAAACCAATTTTGAAGAAATTATCACCTTATGTGTGTAATTTTCAAACTGGAGCACTTAAAATATTTGCCTACTTAGCCTCATGCTGATGAATGAGATCACCCCCTAGCTAGTAGCTACTAGAGACAAACAAAACTAATCTCATGCTTCCATAACCAATCTTTCCTCAACAACTTGTTATATGGAAAGAAAATTTATTTAGTTTAATCATGTAACTGAAAAAATCTTTGGCCACTTAATTATCTCTAATAGTTTATTTGGAAGACTTCTTGAATTTTCTTTTTTTTTTTTTTTCTATATTTCAGGTCAAATTATACTATTTTTTAAAAATAATGTCATTTTTATTTATCTTAACAAAACCAATCTTGTTTGGACACTTTTAAAATTTTGACAGAAATCAATATATGATTTTGTAAATAATAGGGGATCAGATTAAAATTGACAATGAAGTTGCTTGCACGTCAGGGTAGGTAGAAACAACAAATTAAAGAGAAACCAATCCTTGCTTCTATATTCACAAATTGAGCATGCTCATCAGTGGAAAGGGAACAAGAGTTTGTAAGTAGAACCATTTTTTTCTGAATTACAATAACCACAAAGCTTATTACATCACTACACTACGTCTACAAATTGCACAGGAAATTTGAAAGAAGAAAAAAATGATAAACCATCTAAACTAAAACAAATACAAACAACTTACAAACAGAGACTTTCAAAAGTTATTCCAAAAGAGAAAATTTGGAAAGAAAAGAGTAACCAAAAAAGGAAAATAAGAGAGAAAGAAAATGTTATATACAGATCTCTAATTGTCTTCATCCTCAACATATGCTGCTGGATCCAAAGGTATAACAGTATCTGGAAAATCTTTTCTTGGTCCGGCAAGGGAGTAGTATGCAAGAATGTGAGCTGGATGCTCAACCTCCGCATTATCATTCATGGCCACACGCCTCGAAGGGATCAACTCGATGTTCCAAAATGGTCTAGCCATTGCCAGAAGATCACGGCCTGAACGAGACGCTCCATAGCCTTGCACCCAGAGGTACCTCAAAGAAGTCAACCGTGTTGCCGCAACAGCCAATGCATACTCACTGAAAAACGAACACCCTCTCATCTCAAGTTTCTGAAGGCTAGGACACCCCTTTGAGAACTCCAAGAGTCCTCTGTCGGTTTCACCAACATAGCCAAGTAACATCCATCTAACATTCGGGCTATATTGCCCTATGTAACCGAGCCCCACATCAGTTAGGCCGCCTGGTCTAAGATACAAAGCAAATCTTCTCAGCTTGGTGCAACCTCTTAGCAACGCCCTCACCCCATTGTCCAGGGGCAAATCAGTGATCTTCTCCTCTCGGTCGAGCAAGACGAGGCGAAAATCACAGAGGTTTCTTAGGTGGGTGCCTATGTGTTCCAAACAGGCGTTTGTGATGTCAGATACATAAACGGCCATGTATTCAAGTTCAGGGCAGCCCTGTGACAGAGCAGTTAGTCCTCTCTGGGAAACAACCCCAGCTTCTTCGGCCATTCCTTGATCGTCGTCACCTCTCTCAATTCTAAGCCTTTTTAGCTTCTTGCAGCTGCTGGCAAGTACTTCTAATCCTCTGTCCCCAATTACATTCCTTGACTGCCCATAGAGGAAAGATTGTAGGCTTATTATATGCATAAACAATACATTTAAACAGAGTTTTTCACCAAATAGACACAAAAACAAAAAAACAAAAAACCAGAGTTTTTCACCAAATATATGGTGGAGGTCGTTAAATGTAGTTGTAAGATCTACTCACTTATCCAAAGACGACTAGTTATGTTATATCATTCTGAAACTTATTTTTCAACATCTTTTCTGGGTAAGAATAAAGTTTGAAACAAAGAAGTAGATGACATCAATTGATCTCTGAATTTATACTAAAAAGAAGTGAAGCAGGCTAGTTTAGAATATGTTTGATTTCGGGATTCACTTTCTTTTCTGTTTCTTTTTAATTACAAAAATACCTACTTATGTTTATCATGTTTTGTATTTTCAAAAGATTTTATGAAGAAAAATAGTGAAATCAAATCTTAACATAGTCCCCAAAGAAGAGAAAATGGTCAACATACGGTGATAAATTTTGTAATTAATGTTCCAAACAGGGTACAGGAATTTGGGTACTGTTGCTGCAAGAATGAAGGTTAGACAGGGTCTATACGATCAAACTATGCTTATTGAGCAATATATGAAAATACTTGTAAATTGTAAATGATTATACTTCCTAATAGACCTACACAAGACAGCTAATTTAGAAGCCTAGACTAAAAGAAATCATAAGAACAAAGATTAAAACCATCATTGCAAAGATTTGAAGTGCAAGCAAAACTTGAAACAGAAAAGAAACCGGTTCTGGAAACTAACCTCTAAGACTTCCAAGTTGGGGCACCTTTGGATTAAATTACAGTGATCCTCTGTGTCCAGCAACGCATATAGAAGGTCCAATTTCTTGAGTAGTGTGGCGTAAGGGAACACAATCGGCAATTCATCACTTCCAATGTATGTCAAACCCAATCGGCTTAACCTTGCTGGCAACATCACGGCGTTGTACCTCTCAGGTGGTTCATTGTAGGTGCCTCCTGAGAATTCTTCGAGTGACGATGCATATCTGAAGAAGTTGACAAGATCCATGATTTCAGAATCAGTAATCTTCACAGAGGCTAAGTTGGGGCAGTTTCTGGCTATGAGCTCAAGGTCCTGAATCCTCACATGGTTGTTAATATCCGTCAAGTAATAATTGAGGGACTCAAGAACTGTGTTGTTCAGAGCAAGCTGATGGAGCCATTCACCATCGTTCTCAACCACGTTGCTTTCCTCCAAAAACAAGATTCTCAAATTCCTGCCATAAATTATGAATTCACAATCAGAATTTCACTAGTCAAAAAGTTCGTAGATCATCAAATTGGAAAAACTCATATATAATTTTCTTATTAGTATGAGAATGAAAGACTCATACAACTTCTAGATGGCTTGAAATACAATTTCCTATACAATCATCAACTTGCATACTACTTTGACACAGAGTTAGATACAAAGACTAGCCTTTCAACATTTTTCATGGATAAAGCAAAGTAAACTGAAGCTTTAAATCAGTTACAACATAACCAGTAACTAAGGTAGAAACACATTTAATAAGAAAATAAAAAGAAAATAATACAAATGGAATTACAATTTTTTTTAATACTGATATATGGAAGTTGATTCAACTGAACCATTTAAAAATTTCTCTCGCTGACTTAGACATTTACATAGATACGAACCACGTCATAAGATCCTACACAAACCAGTGTTGTAAGAAACAAAATATGTATACTATATATATAGAGAAGACTAATTCAAAATCAAAATCATACAAGACGGCCACCAAAACTTAGAGATGAGAGAAAAAGACAAAGGGATCAAGTAAGTGAGTTTTTTATTCATTAAAATGAAACGTAAGGTATCACGCTATGTCATAATATCTAACTAAGGATTCAAATGAACTCCACCATTATGTTCTTGGCAGCTAAGCTTAGAAGGAATTAGTGAACTCCATCTTCTTTATCCCCACACATGAATGATGAATCACTTAACTTATGTATACATTCACAGGATTTGGACGTCCAACAATTTAAGGTTCAGATGATTTAATCTCTTAGCAAATTATCAGAGTTCACTAGAATAATTAGTAAGAGACATCAATCAAGACTAGAACTGATGAAATTCAAAGGCAATGTATGTCTACCACAAGATGAACCCGTACATACATAATACATAATCATTATCTAAATTCTAAACCATATTCATGAGGCAATGAAGTGGACACCATTAACAAGAATAAGACAATAAAAAAGAGAGTCATACTAATTCCAAGTGTAACATAACATTAAGAGTTTCCAATTAGAAGAAGAATCAAATAAAAAAAAAAGTTTTAACTTTTTTTTTAATTATTACTACTTTTCTTTCCTTGTTTAGTTGCTTAATAGAGAGATAAGAAAAACTGCATTGAATAATAACAGGGAAAACATTAAATGAAGGTGAAGCCTTGAAAACCAGAAAGAGTGGGAGTTACCATAAGTTTTCATTATTAAGAAGAGAAAAAGGAATAGTTAGTTAAGTTAGTTAGTTAGTTAGGTACCTGCAAAACCTGCCAATATAGTAGAGTCCATCAGTGGAGAAGCCAGAACACTTATCAAGCTTAAGAGATTGAAGAACATGGCCTCTGGAACGAGCAAGAAGCTCAAGATCCGTATCCCTAACGATCATTCGACGAAAGTGAAGGCTCTTAAGGCAATCGAAGTAGTGAGAGATCTCTTTAACCCAAGGAGTAACGAAGCCGCCCCAATCCTCAGGGATGAGGTTGAACATGGCGGCGCGTGGCTTCCCTTTCAGCTTCAGGGACTCCAAGTGAGGGAAGCGCCGCCGGAGCCTGTCCGGTGAGGTGGTGTAGCAGAGGGCGATGGTGACGTGCTTCCGAGTCAGCGAGTCCAGCTCGTACCACCGCCGGCACACCTGCGACACGGCGTCGCGGTCTTTGGGGTCGTGGATGTACGGCATCACTATGTCCAACACCACGTCGGAGAGCCTCGTGCTTATCATCGCCGCCATCCTCTTCTTGTCGCTCCCTCCTCCTCCTCCTCCTCCGCCGCCGTCTTCCTCCATCAAAGCTGGACCGCCAATTCTCTAATTGAAAGATCTCGTCTTATTGGATGCAGATCGGTGTTTGCCTGAGGGAAATTAGAGAGAGAGAGAGAGAGAGAGAGAGAGAGAGAGAGAGAGAGAGGTTATGAACTCACACTCAGGGGATTGACATGATTTTTTTTTATTCTGTTTTTTATTTTTATTAAAATTCTATTGAGGTATGGAGAGAGGTTGAAACAGTTGAAGCTGAAAGGTTTTGAGAAGGTGAAGTTGACACGTGGTGAAGGGGATGGGGTGAAGCGTGGAAGGGTGGGAATGGAGCGCCGCAAAAGATGGGGTTTAAGTTTTTCAGTTATGGTTTTGGGCGTTGTAGGAAGTGGAAGAAATCAAGAAAGAAATCAAGAAAGCAAAGAAGATTAAAGAAAGGGTGAGTTTGAGTTTGAGCTTAGGGTTGAAGAAGAAGAAGAGGAGGAGGAAAGTGGGGCTAGGCGGGGGGAATCGGAGAAGAAGAAGAGGTTTGGAGAAGGGACGGCGGAGATTGAGAGATGGAATCGGACGGTGACAGTTGGGAAATGAGAGGGGATTGGAATTGGATCGGAGGTTGAGATTTGAGAAAGAGAGAGATTAGTGTTTAGTGTTGTTACTAGAGTACTAGAGAGTAGTTATTACTTATTTTATTACGTAACAATATTTGGGGTTTGGAGGATTTAACGGAGGGAACTCAAGTGAGTAGTGAGTAGTGACTGATTGATAGCTCATAAAAGCCCAAGGAAAAAGGTAAAATATGGGAAATTTTTGTACTAACCACAACTCCTAACCTCACCTTTTATGTAAAAAGTAAAACACTGTTTAATCATCTAGAAGACTAGAACATTGCTATTTGCCTATTTGGTACCAATTACTAATTACTACCTTACAAAATAGCATAAACTTTTTTTATTTATAGAAATGAAATAATAAATAATTTTAAATATTATGAGAATAAGAATTAAATTTTAATGCACTGACAATATAAAATGTTTTAAATAGTCGTCAATTATAATAGTTTTTTTAGTTGACTAATCATGAGATTAATAGAAATGAAAATTATTTTTACATACGTGACGTTATGTCATTGAATGCACCTATAAAATATCTTTACAATGATAGTATATTGAAATTAAATTTATATTATAAATATATTAAATATAAATATTAAAATAAATAAAATAATTTTATATTATTATTTTTCTTGCATTGTTCTTCCTAATTAGTTAATTTTATGCTATTGTGAGTTAGTTATCAGTTAACAATATCATCATTGATAGTAAGTTTTTTTTTTTTGGGTCCAATTACTATTATTTCATAGTTCTTATGTTGTCTTTTTCTTTGGTATTATAAAATAGTCCAAGAAATATTAGTTTACAATGTTATCTTTATTAAAGTGAAATCTGTCCATTTTGTATTCATTGTTTTACAATTTTACAAAATACTTGAGAATAACCTTTTATATAAAGAGAAAATTTTTGTAATTAATAATTATTTAAACAACACTAATTAATAGAAGTTTTTCTATTTTATGGCTTCTTTTTTTTTTCTCTAAATCTCTCTTTTTTTTCTCTAATTATTTTTTTTCTTTTAAAATTATTATTGGTCATTATTGATCACCAATTTATTAGTTACGTAATATTATTGTTATATCAAAGGTGGGGAGTGAAGACTTTATAGCATTGTTTTTTTGAGATTGATACTTAAAAGTTATTAAATAATAATTTAATTAAATATACTAAATCATTTAATTATTTCCAGTTATCAATTTTATAAAAGATTACTGTTCTCAACCTTATGTCAAAACAATGAATTTCCCTTTTTAATAAATATAGTTACATAATAATTTTAATGGTTTTTATAAGTGCACTAAAATCGTAAAAGACAATAATTCGTCAACAAATAAGCATAAGGAAAAATAGTAACTGTAAAAAAAAACTAATCTCATTTATATGTAAGCACAATAAATAATAAATTTAGCGCAGAAATTTTGAGTATAAAAATAATAAAGTCTAATATAAAAATTTAAATCACAGAAAAAAAAAAGTATTTTTATTGAGATAAATGCATAAATGCATTATATATTAGTGTAATAGAGAAAGTATTTGTAATCAATAAAAACAAGTCAATAATCAATAAATTTTGTATTTTTTGAAAATAGATATTCGAAACCTAAAAAAATAAAATATTTAATTTAAATTGTTGATTGATATTGGCTGAAATTTTATTGATTACCTAATATTAAGAGGTTTTTGGTAACAACAATGCTACAGAACCAACATTAGGGAGCCCTTAAGAAGCCAATAATTAAGTTATTATTCAAGATTTAAAAAATTATTATTCAAAATTAAAAATATTATCATACAAAATTATATGAGTTATCACTATTAAATACATTGACTTTCTAATATTATTGCTCCCAAAACTTTCTTCTAGTAATAAGTCCGCCCATTTTGGAATCCCAAATCACAAGCCAGCTCGCCAACCTCTACAAAATGCAACTTTTTTTTTGTGACCTAGAGTGCAACTTGTTTATTATTACAACTAAGGTACTTTTCTTTCTTTCTTTATTTCCTTCTTTAATTAATTTGGTTAGATACAATGACATTTTAATGTTAAAACATTTTATTAAATAGGATTTAATATTGATAAACTAACAAAGTGATAGTGTAAAATATTTTACATAGTCATGTAATTATAACTATTTTTTTAGAAGATTGATTATGAATAAAATCAATGAAAAATAAAATTATTTTTGTAGTTATATCGTTATGTAATTAGATGCATGTGTAAAATATTTTATACAAACGTGTAATCATAACCGTTCTTTTGAATATCTATTTCGTCTGCATAATAATATGTGTACAATTATTGATGCATGAATACGTATTTAGATGTTTTTAATTTTTTGTATGAACCAGGATATTCATCACGAGATTAAAAGTCCAATTACTAATCCCTCAAATACTGCATATGTTTTTAATTTATTTTTTGTCTACAGATATATATATATAAAAATATTAAAGAAGAATAAATATGTAAAATAAATTTTAGTAAACAAAAGTTATAGCAATATAATATTTAATGAAATTACTTTTTGTTACGGGCCAGCCTCCAAGGCCCAAATTATCAAAGAATAAGGCCACAAATAAGAGGCCAACAAACAAAAAAGAATCACCTAAAACAGGAAAGATATGATACAATCTTAACAGATCCCAAAAGGATCTCAACTACCCGCAACTATATAAGCAGGGGGCATCACCCCCTCAAGGTACGCACTCTCTTAACCTACCTTATTCTATTAGATCTAGAACCCCATAATCCTATTCTGGGCTTCTAGAGCTATTCACCCCCACACTAACCCCTTCTTGGCTATAACTCTCGGCCACACCGTAGGGTTCGTCATCGAAGGCCCACCTT
The DNA here is from genome assembly GCA_036250425.1 of Stylosanthes scabra. Classification (NCBI taxonomy): domain Eukaryota; kingdom Viridiplantae; phylum Streptophyta; class Magnoliopsida; order Fabales; family Fabaceae; genus Stylosanthes; species Stylosanthes scabra. The sequence continues at coordinate 34,072 of JASCZI010121075.1, read as the reverse complement.
CTTGTCCCAAACCTCGTATCTCGACCCCATTCGAAGTCCTTTGGACAACTGTTAAGGGTCCAACCTTAACATTGGCGCCGCCTGTGGGGACTTTCCGAGACCGAGGAGCAAGAAGCGCAGGCACCGGTGACCCGAGTAAGGAATGGAAGAAATACCACTCTCCGAGGGAGACAACAGCAGCAACCCCCTACCGACCCCGGAAAAAGAGGTCGATCAGAGGAACAACACCATCCAACAATTCGAGGCGGCTGTGAGAGAGCTCTTGGAAAGGCAGACCCGAGAAGCAGCACTGGCCTCGGAAGCCGTAGAAAGAGCAGAAGAGCTCACCAGAAAGCAGCAGGCCATTATGGACGAGGCGGAAAAGCGAGAAAAAGACAGACTCGAAAAGCACGAAAAGCTTAACAGCAAGACCCAGACCGTGGCAAACCACAGCAGCAAAACGGCGGAATCAAAGGATCGCACGTGGAGACCATCCACTGTGACAACACGGGCCCCCGGAAGAGAAGGGAGCAGGCACCCATTCTCACCTCACATCTTGGCGGAAGAGATCCCCAAGAAGTTCAGATACCACGTG